>VIAS01000040.1:0-17911 GCA_009618075.1 Bathycoccus sp. SAG1 | reverse complement strand
ATGAAGGAAGGGACGATTAAAGATCAATTCGCAGAGCTGAAGAGAAAATTGAGCGACGTGACCGAGGAAGAATGGGACCAGATCCCGGAAATTGGAGATTATAGCATTAAGAAGAGTAAAGCGTACGAACGGTTCACGCCGGCGCCGGATACGTTGTTGTCGGCGGCGTTGAAAGAACGAGAGACGGTAAATACGGATGAAGATCACGAGAAAGGGACGGACAGAGGAGATGGAACGAGCACAGATTTAACCGCTGTTGGAGAGGCCAGAGGATTAGGATTGGGATTGAAACTAGACGGTTTGCAGCAGCAACAATCGCAAGATAGTCAAAACGGTTCATCTACGGTAGATCCGAGAGGGTATTTAACCTCTCTGTCGTCGTTGAAAATTAATTCGGCAGCAGAAATTTCGGACATTAAGAAAGCTCGTTTGCTTTTGAAGTCGGTGATAAACACAAACCCGAAACACGCGCCGGGTTGGATCGCCGCCGCCCGCTTGGAAGAGATTGCTGGGAAATTGAAAGCGGCGAAAGATCTCGCCAGGAAAGCGTGCGAGGCGTGTCCAAAGAGCGAAGACGCGTGGATCGAAGCCGCTCGATTACATGGCACGGGATCCGATCAAGGGAAAGCCATATTAGCCTCGGCGGTGGAATCGTTGCCTAACTCAGTCGCAATTTGGATGCGAGCGACGCAAGCGGAAAAAGACGAAGATCGCAAAAGAAGAGTTTTAAGGAAAGCGTTAGAAAACGTCCCGAATTCTGTTCGATTGTGGAAAGCGTTGGTGGATTTATCCGACGAGAGCGACGCGAGAGCATTGCTCCAAAGAGCCACGGAGTGCTGTCCACAACACGTCGAGTTGTGGCTCGCGTTAGCTCGATTAGAGTCTTACGACAACGCAAGGAAGGTTTTGAATAAAGCGAGAGAAACGTTGCCGACAGAACGCGCGATCTGGGTCACCGCTTCGCGGTTAGAAGAAGCTAACGGGAATGGGAAAATGTGTCAGAAAATAATCGACCGGGCGATTAAGTCTTTGAGAGGTAAGAACGTGAAAATCGACCGAGATTTATGGTTGAAAGAAGCCGAGACGTGCGAAAAGAGCGAGCCGCAATCGTTGGAAACGTGTCGCGCGATTGTCAATGCGGTCATAGGCGAGAACGTGGACCAATTAGATAAAAAACTAACGTACGCGGCAGACGCGACCGAGTTTGAAAAGAGCGGCTCAGTTGAAGTCGCGCGAACGATTCGAAAGAAAATCATAGAGCTTTTCCCAGATGACGTGGAAATCTGGATCGACGCCGCGATGCTGGAAAAGAATTGCAAAAATTTTAAAGGCATGGACCAAGTCTTACGAGATGCGACAACGAAACTTCCGAACGAAGAAATCTTGTGGCTCATGGCTGCAAAAGAACGATGGTTACATGGCGACGTGACGGGCGCGCGAACGGTTTTAGAGGAGGCGTTTTCTGCCAATCCTGAAAACGAGGACATTTGGTTGGCAGCGTTCAAGTTAGAATTTGAAAACGAAGAGTTAGAACGTGCGAGTTTACTCCTGAAAAACGCACGCAATAGAGAAAATGGGGACAAGACAAACTCCGCCAGGGTGTGGATGAAATCTGCGGTGTGTGCTCGACAAATGAACGACATGGAGGAAGAACGCGATGTCTTGAAAAAAGGCCGAGCGTTGCATCCAAAATTTTGGAAACTGTGGATCATGGCCGGCCAACTCGAAGAGAGAGAAAAAAACTACGCCGAAGCGAGGAAAATATATGATTTAGGATTGAAGAAATGTCCAGACGCCGCGCCGATGTGGATTGCCAAAGCCCGATTGGATGTGCTCCAAAAGAAGTTCGGTTTAGCGCGAGCGACGTTAGAGCAAGCCCGGTTGAAGAACCCGAAAATCCCAGAGTTATGGCTTGAAGCCGTTGCCATCGAAAAACAATTTGGCGAATATACCGCCGCGTCCGCGCTATTAGCCAGGGCCCTGCGCGAGTGCCCTAAATCTGGTATCCTCCACGCCGAAGCCATCAAATCTGCGCCTCGACCGCAACGCAAAGCTCGATCCGTGGATGCGCTCAAAGCGTGCGACGACGACCCGGACGTTGTCTGCGCCGTCGCGCGCTTATTCTTGAACGACCGAAAATTAGACAAAGCTCGTGCGTGGTTCAACAGAGCCGCCACGTTACGCCCAGAAGACGGTGACATGTGGGTGCGTTACTACGCATTTGAAAAGTCTTTAGAAGATGACGCGGAAAATAATCTGAACGCCGTCTCCAAGAAGACGAAGAAAGCCAAGACGGACGTCTCTGCGTCTTCCTCGCCGAAAGAGGACGTCCTCGTTCGCGCCTCGAAAGCGGACCCGAACCGAGGTCGATATTGGGCTCCGATTCGAAAAGATTTCAAAAATTGGCGGGATTCGATTGCGGAAACCGTTTCCAAAACGTTGGCCAAGATGGAAAGCGAAGGCGAGTTTTCGAGTTAGAGAAACGTTATTGATATCTTTTGTCAACTTTTGTCACGCGAGAATGGCTTTGTAGACAGGATTCTTTTTCCCCACATAATTCTTTTTTCGAACACGGGCACCACTTTCCCCAATAAATGCCCGTCAAACCGGGTCCACCGCCTCCCATCCCTCCTCTTCGCCCTCCGGAAACTGTTCGCATCTCCTCCGCGAACGTTCACAAAACCTTAACCTTCACGCAATACACGGACGAAGACAAACAGCTTCCCGAAATCTCCACTCTGATTAAGCAGCAACTCAGCGAACCGTATTCGATATTCACGTATCGATATTTCCTGAACCAGTGGCCTCAGCTGACGTTTCTCGTGTATTCGTCTGGAGATGAAGATTATGATGGGATGGGGAAGTGCATAGGCACGGTCGTGTGTAAACTAGACGACCATCGCGGGTCGTTTCGAGGATACGTGGCCATGTTGGTCGTCGCCCCAGAGGCCAGAAAGTTAGGCCTCGGGTCTATGCTCGTCGAACGCGCTTTGGAGGTGATGCACGAGATGGGCGCGGACGAGTGCGTGTTAGAGGCAGAGAGTACGAATATTGGAGCGTTGAAGTTGTACGAGAACTTAGGTTTTATTCGGGATAAGCGGTTGAGAAGATATTATTTGAGCGGGACGGACGCGTTTCGATTGAAGTTGTGCTTTCCGTTGGTCGACGGAGAAGATCCGAGGACGAAGAACAGAGTGGACGAGGAGTTCATATAGACGATGATTTGTTAGGAAAATACTAGTTTGCGATAGAAATGAATACATACTTTGTACATTGTGTAATGCTAAATATTGTGTAGAATACTACAAACACGTCTAGTCGAGAAGAGCTTCTCTCGCGCTTCTCTTTTTCCCTCTAATTATTATTAAGTCTTGACTACAAAAAAGTTCAAAAGTTCATCAAACACCGACAAACACGCGTGCGGAAACGTAACGCATACATTTGCAACGCGACATATCGGTTGCGTTGATAAAGTGAACTGTCCAAACACGCACCTCGCGTTTATCTGCCCAACTTCCCTCTTCTCCCAGTCGTCTTCGTGTGTTGGCCTCTCACCTTGATCCCCCAGTAGTGTCTCAAACCTCTGTGGTTTCTCATCTTCTTCAACCTCTCGATGTCGTCTCTCAACTTGGTATCCAACTGGTTGGACGTCAACTGCGAATATTTACCGTCCTTGACGTCCTTCTTTCTGTTCAAAAACCAATCCGGCACGCGAAACTGTCTCGGGTTGGAGACGATGACCATCAACGATTCGAGTTCAGCAGCGGAGAGTTCCCCAGCTCTTTTACCCATATCGATTTCCGCCTTTTTGCAGATGATGTTGGCAAATCTACGACCGATGCCTTTGATTTTCGTGAGAGAGTACATGACCTGTTGCGTGACGAGAAAAGAAATCGCGTTTGTCGCGTGGTGAGTACACAAAACGTTTTGCTCGAGGAACACGACACGCGCGTGGGGTTATAAAAGCTCTCCCCTTTTTGTGTGTGTTTTGAGAAAAAAACGAAAGAATGACATCGCTTTTTGCGCCGCTTCGCGCGCGTCGCGAGCATCCAAAGGGCTCGAACGAGACGCATTCGCGCGCGCAAATATTCCCACCGCGCCAAGAACCGTCGCGCGCGCGAGTCGCGTTCCATCTTTCCCACTCGTCTCGAGATGCGATTCGACCCAAAAGAGACCCGCACGATCCCAAAAAGGGCTTCGCCTCCCCGGAAAACGACGAAGAAGAGACCGCACATCCGAACGCCAAACGCCCACTCGCGAACGAGTAAAAAACGAAACCTTCGTCTCACCTTCTCGCGACCATCGACGTTCGTGTTTAACACGCGCAAAATGTGTTGGAAATCGTCCCCGACGATCAGTGCCATCTCGTCTCGGTAGTGGTGTTTCTTTTTAAATCTCTTCTTCTTTGACGACACGTTTTTTCTGAGGAGGAGGAGGAGGAGGAGGAGGGAGTTTTTCGAAGAGCCGCAAAGTATTCCAAAAGGTCTTAGGGTTTAACACCTTAAATTATGACGAGAGAAAAAAAAGGGCAGCTTTCGGAGTATATCCAAAAAAAGAAGAAGAAGAACCTTTGGAGACGACGACATATGACGATGGGTTTCGGGTGCGCCCCCGCCGCGACGTGCCACCACCCGACCACCGCCACGACGAGGAGGTCGGCGGCGGCGGCGACGACGACGACAGCAGCGGCGTCTCGCGGGACGAGGAGAACGCGGGACAACGCACCGAAGAAGAACACGAGCGTGGGGAGGAGAAGGAGGACGTCGTCGGCGCGTCGCCAAAATGTGACGGCGTCGGCGTCGTCTTCTTCGCACCAAAGCACCTCGGACGCGCTCCAATCTGCCTCCGTTTTCCTCGTCGGTCTCATGGGGACCGGGAAAACAACGGTCGGTAAAGAACTCGCGCGGTCTTTGGGGTACGGCTACTTCGATACCGATGCGTTGATCGAACAAATAACCAAGCAAAAAGTGCACGAGATATTCGAGGAAGACGGAGAGGCGGCGTTTCGAGAGACGGAAAGCGCGATATTAGCGGAAGTGGCATCGTACAAAAGAGTGGTGGTTTCGACCGGCGGAGGTATCGTGACGCAGAGAAATAACTGGATGCACTTGCACAACGGCGTGACGGTGTGTTTACAAGGCAACCATCGAACGTTGGCAAGGCGCGTGCACAAAGACGGCATCGGCGCGAGACCATTGTTAAAGGAGTGTCTTTCGGCCGAGGAGAAAGACGAAGAAGCGCAGATTTCGAACATCGAAGAGAAAATACAGTCGTTGTGGCAAGAGAGAGGGAAGATGTACGCGGAATGTGACATTGCAGTTTCGGTGAATGGCGAGGAGGGAGACGCGTACGGCGCAAGTGTGGAAACGATCGTGGAGAGGATTTGTAAATCTATAGATAAGCGTTTGCGCGAGGACGGCAAGCAGGAAAAGTTGAGGAAGGAACCGGAGGCTGGGGATATAGAGGTGAAGGATTTAAAAACGGGAGAGAAAGTAGACAAGATTGATTGAGTTGATGATTGTATATACCTAGGTACCGGTACCACTTGGTACCTGGTACTATGTATATTCTCATTTTTTCATTCCATTTCTTTTTTATAATTTGTGTCTTGGTATCACACGTATTATATGTAATAGTATTAAATATTGATGCACATGTTAAATATTGATGCACAGCATCACAATAAACCATCCATTGGTCATGTTTTCATCTTCTGTCTCCCTTATTAAACCATTTCTTCGTCGAGTTTCACTTCCGAATCGTGAACCGCGTCTTCGATCAACTCCGGCGGGCCAATGAAGGATAATATCGCAGGAAGCGTCACTAACGAGTTGAACAAGCCAACAAACAAAATCATCGCGTACATACGAAAGAAATACATCTGGAAATACTCGTAATCCGCGCCGACGATCGGAAGTATCGCCAAGAACGTCGTGAAAGCGGACGCAAAAATAGCCGGTCCCATTTCTGAAAGCGCCTGAGCCGCGCGCTGTGGCCTCGTACCTTTCGCTTCTGCAAACGCGCGAGCTTCGTGAATGACAAACTCAATCGAAATACCGACAGTCATGATTAGGTTTACCATCGTCACCGCGTTTAATTTCAATTCAATCCAATGAATCAACCCGTACAGCTCGATTTGAATAACCGCAATCACAAAGGTCAAAATAACATCGAGCCACAACGAGGTTACAAACGGATACATGACGACAAAAGAAATCGCCACTGAAATGCCTAAACCTCGTATAGTATTTTTTTCTATGTTCAAATACTGTTCGTTCAACGCGTACAAAGAGTAGTCGAATGGATATACCGTCGCACCATCTTCCGTGACGAGCGTAGAATTTTCAACAATCTTTCGCGCGTTGCGAATGTGATTTAATTTGTCTTCTAAAGTGAAAACATCCTCCACGTAAAAGATGGCGCGCACGTTGCTGATGGTCGTGTAACCCACATCCGTTGGCGTAGAATTGGTTACCATAAGCGTTTGCGAAATTTGGCCTCTCTCGCCTCCGTCGAGAAACGTTTGCAAGTTTTGATTATACAGCGACGGTTTGTACACTTGACGCCAAGGGCATACGCAGTGATTATTCGTCGCGTTGTACGAGCACCTGTACGTCTGCGAAGCCTCCGTAACGTTCGGATTATGAGTAGTTGGCGCGTACGCCATTTGTGGCTCTGCATTCATGCACGTTCGAAAGCACTTCAACTTCTGCTCGGAAGAAGTTAAAGTCGCGTCTGAGTTGATAGACGCACACTCCTCCAACGATTCGTCACTGAGATTGATGTAATCGTACAACCAAACCACATCCTCGCCACAAACTTCCCCTCCGGAAACTTTTCCAGTCGTTTCATCCGCAAAATATCGCAGGTAGTTCACTGAGCCGTAATCGACGTTCACGTTTGGCGCCGTAACAAAGTCATGCTCGAGTAACGCTTGATTTTTAGTCGTAGTCGCAAAGTTGACACCAGTCGACACGAGCGACACCTGGTACGTCGCAAAATAGTCTCTCGTATTCAAAGCGTAGTCGTAAATATACGAGGACGAAGGCACGACGTCTTGGAGGTCTAATCCCAACTTGACTTTGTCGATTCCAACGGCACAAAATACAAAAAATCCAGCCGAAAGAAGAATACACGCCAGTCGAAAGATGAAGCTCGCTAGCGCGCCCAAACATCTGACGCACGAAGAACTATCGGCATCTTTGCTGTTGGATTCTTCCTTCTTTGTCGAATGTCCACGATTACCAACGGCGTCCGGATTCGCGTTTACGTGTCTTTGGAGATCGAAGAGCAAAAGGCACGGAAAAATAACCACAGCGGCGATGTAGTTACACACGACAGTCATGGCGACTTGAATAGAAAACGCGCGAACGGCTGGAATCGGCGTGATTGCGCCAAGACAAAACGCAGCAAAATTCGTCACCGAACTCGCCGTGATGCTCGCGCCGGCTTTTCTGTAAGCTTTTCTGATTATGTATTGCGCGGACGACCCTTTCGGACTTTCAGCGTGGGATATTCCGACGTATTTCGCAAACACAAAATAATCATTCATCCCGAGACCGAGTGCGAGGAACGGAACGACTTGCAATGTCATGGCGTTGAACTTCAACCCAGCTTCGACGTATAACGCGGCAAATCCGAGAGAAGCTGCCGTGCTAAGAATGCACACGATAGTGGCTAAGATTGCCGGTACGGGTCCTGGTGGTTTCCCTCTCTGCGCGAAGAGACCTTCGATGAAGAAGACAAAGCAAAAAACAACCACCAAAGCATAGCCTATGGCGATGAATCCGTACGCCGATCTCGAGGCGTCGGTAATGACGTCTTCGAGAGATCGTGCGGCGTACCACGTCACATCGATGTGTTCGAAATCTTTCGTCGCTTCTTCGATGCCATCCAACCACGCTTTTTCCCATCCTTCTAAGATGGATTCCGCTTCGGATTCGTCCACCGGGTGTCTCACGTGCCTCGGCAGCGTGTACGTCGGATCACGCGGCGGCGGCGATGGCGGCGGCGATGGCGGTGACGTGCAGGTGTACGTGTTTGCCGTGAATCCTGCCGAACCAAGTACATCCACGCACCCTTGGCCAGGAGCGTTAAGAATAAAGCTAAGTCGAATGTCACTCGTCGAAGAAATGGACCGGTCGACGCCATATCCGTCGTCCACGTTGACGCACGGGCACTCATCTGCTGCCATTACGTTCGCAGCGTTGCAGCAGCTGAAAAGTTCCCCACCTGTCGGTGTCCCCCCTGCGGCAACTGTTCCAAGTACAGTGAGGCATTTGGTTCGGTAATCGTCGTAATTACTCGCGCACGTGTCGTGTTGCGTTTTTTGCGTGGAGGCGCACGCGTGCGCTCGAACGGCGATATTGACCGTGCCACAACTAGAGGCGACTCTCTGGTTAATTAAGTCACTGGTAGCAGATGCAAGAGCAGGGTCTGCAGTGACAGCCGCGATGACATTTGCGTCACACATGCAATAGTTACCGTAATACGCCTGAGCTAAAGTACACATAGCCAAGCCATTCGCCTGATTTGATGTATCCGCCATTGCCAATTGCAAGGCAGTCAAATAATCATTTAAACTTCCGATACAACTGTAACCCTCGCCTGGTGGAGGTGGCGATGGCGGCGGTGGCACGAGCGGACACGCCTCGTACGATTCGTCGTCCTTGAGACACTTTCCCGCGTACGTCTCAAAGTTTTTTCCAAACGTACTAAAATACGCCTGCTCCGGCGTGGTGTCCAAATAGCGGCAGTGACACATCTGTTTCGACGCGTCGTGAACTATCGCGCAACACTTCGTCGCGTTTTCGTACGAGTTCTCGAAATCGTCGCATGCCGCAATCAATTCTGCGTCGCTCATGATCACTTGACACTCCTCTGCCGTCTTCGTTGTATCGTACCCTGTGTACGGCTGTTGATACTTGGTCACCCCGTCCGGTTGCAAATGACAGTCCGACGTACCCATATCGATTGCCGGTAATCCACAGCTCGTGAGGATTAAACTCCCAATAGCTGACGCGGACGGGTTCCTTTGGTACAAATATCTTGCGCACGGATGCGTGGAAAATGGTTCCATAAAATCGTCGCAGCACGTGGCGGGCTGACTTCCACCGTTTGGACTGCACCCGTACGCTGCCACGGACGTAATCGCAAACGAATCCACGCACGAGCAATCAGCAGCAGTCACATCCAGAGGGCAACCCAGAATATCGGTCTCCACGTCGCCACTATCCAGCCACTCCGTCGTCAATACTCCTCTCTCGGCGAGTTTTTCCGCCGTCCGCGTGGCAAACACGTTGCGCATCGCGCCGAGGCTACTCACGACAGCCGAATCCCCTTCATCATTGTCCGTCGTACCACCAAAAATCATCTTCAAGGGTGTTTGCACGTTATACCATTCCTTGCAACTATCATCGATAAATGCCTTGGTAAAATCGGTTCCAAAATCAAACTGCGACTCGTCCGAGAAATCGGCTCTCGAAGTGTACGACTGCGTATACTTGGTGTTGTTCGTAAGCCCCGGCAAGCTCTGCATCCCTTGTTTGAAACAGTCCAACGGCGTCAAGTGGAAACACGGCGTCTCGTCCGTCGTGTCTACCACTTTATAGCACAAATTCTCATACTTCACTTTCCCGGAATATTGCTCTCCGACGTGGTCGTATTCCACCGAAACGAACCATTTTTCCAGCGCCTCCATCTCCTCGAACGCTTCTTTCGACGCGAGCGTTTTGTTTTCTTTCGCCGTTAATATTACCGATTGGACGCGCGCGAACCCGTACGCGTCGTCGTAATGGTCCATTTGTTCTTTGATGTTCGTGCTGTCGTCAACCTTTTATTTTTCAAAAAAGACAACACACACACAAGAGAGAGAGAGAGAGAAAAGTTTGTTGTCGGTAAGTCAAAATCACTCTTTCGTCCTCTCTCCATCTAAAAATGTACGTTTTCGGTTCTTCTCCATCTCTCCCAAAGACGATTCGAGTCTGCGTCAGCAAAAAAAAAAAACCTTCCGCGCTGATTTGATGAGCGAATACGTCGTTCTTCGCGTCGATAGAGACGAAAATAACAAAATGGTTCCAAAATCATACGCTTTTTCAAACCCGTATGATTTTCGATGGTTCCAATTAAGCGTATGATTTTGGAACCTTTCCGAAAAAAAAAGATGCGCGCGAACGGCCAAAAAACAACGTCGCGCGCGCTCTGTCTGTCTGTCTTCTCCGAGCCTTGCTGTCGCATCGGACGACGTTTCCTCTCGCGGAGACACACACGCAGAGGTGGTGGTGGTGGTATTCGACGAGACGAGACGAAAGGGAACACAAAACATCATCATCTTCGAAGGACGACACACAAAAAAGAATATCTCTCCCGACGTAGTAGTACAACGTACCCACAGTTTGAAAACGTCGCTTTCCACCTCGACCAAAAGAATGCCGACGGCGAGCAATCCAAACGCCACGAGGCTTCCCACCACGTGCATCGCGGGCCGGCGCGACACCGAGTCGCCGACCGCCGCGGCAAACCCAATCAGGGCGCGCTCCAAGGAGAACATCTCTTTCTTTCTCTCCGTCTGTCTCTCTCTCTCTTCTGCAAACGCGCTTTCTCCTTTGCAAATTGTGACGATGAATGATGACCAATACAATACAATACGATTCAAAAACTCCCTTTCTCGATTCAAAAACTCCCTTTCTCTTTTCCCCCTCTCTCTCTCTCTCTCTCTCCCCAAAAAATCCTCTCTCTGTCTTTCTTTTACCCCATTTTTTGATAAAAACCCTAAACCCTACATCACTCCCAAAAAAAAAAAAAAAAAAAAAAAATTGGGGACCGTTTTCTACGAATGGGAGAGCGCCTCTTTTTGGAGGAAGACACGAAAACACTTCACACTTTGCATCCGTCAGTCATCATCATTGGTGAACGTATTAAGAGTATTCGAGAAGAGATCGACGACGACGTAAACGACGACAAAGAACGACGACAGAAAAGAATGCGAGGAGAAGAAGAGGAGACCGCACCGGTACGACGCGCGCTTTTTTTTAAAACACACACACACACACATATATATATATCGATTGGTGTTGGTGTTGTGTTCTTCTTTTTCCTTCAATGTCTCTCGGATGAAAATCTTCCTTGTGTGTTGTCGAGACCGCGGAGGAGATTTCATCATCGCGTGCTGAAAAGAGTCGCTTTTTTTTAGCATCTGTTCGTTCGCACGCTCGTCCTCGTCTTTTCGGCGTGGTCCCTTTTGGTCCGTCGTCCAAACAACTGACTTTGCGTCTCTCTCTCTCTCTCTCTCGCACACGCGCGCGCAAAAGTTGCTGAAATCAAAGTCGTCTCGAGGAAATTTTGATGTCGAATCCAGAGGAGGAGGAGGAGGAGGAGGAGGAGGAGGAAGAAACTCTTTCGCGGTGCTCAACGAAGAGCTCCGAAGAGATGCGCTCGTAAATTCCGTCTCCAACGCCGATACCCTCTCGGAAACGTTAGAACGCGCGCACACAACCGCCAGCGAAACGGACGACGCCGGCGAGACGATTTTAAAGTCGCTCTCGCAACAGAAACATCGACTCTTGTCCGCGCGCGCCGCCGCCGCGAGCATGGAACGGGACATGGAAAGTTCAGAGAGGAAACTCCGGAGGATGGGATACGAAAAGTGCATACAGAGGTGGATGTGGCACGTAGTCGCGCTGTGTGTCGTAGCTGCGTTGGGGACGTTTGCATATTTTAAAATCACCGCCGACGCGCATAGGAAAAACGGGAGACATTTGAGCGATTACAAAATAATCGACCGAGACGACGAAACCGGGAAGTTCGTGTGAGATCACGCGGTAGTAGAGAAAATAGAAGAAGAAGAAGAGCAGAGCAGATTTTTTGTCCGCCGTAACGTCCTGCAGCGTTCGCTCGCTTTCGTGTGTACCATATCATAGTAGTCGGAGTAGTACTCGAAGACACCTGTACAACCATAAAAAACGCATCCTCCTCAAAGACTCCCTCCTCCCCAAATTCCCTCACATCCATTGAGAAGTTCGTTTTAGGTATGAACGCCGACACCGGAATGAACGATGCCGACGACGACGACCAAAATCTCCTCCAAGCCTTGGTGTTTCGAGCCGTGTCTTCGGACGAGAGCGGGCGTTCTCTTCCTCGGTCGTCGTTGTCGTCGGACGCCGCACAACACCGCGCTTCTTCTTCTTCTTCTTCTGCGACGACTGCCATTCTCTCCGGAATCCAATCGAGAAAAACGCCGCTCGTCTCGCTCTTGCAAAAGATGGATTCGACGCTCACGTCGGACGACGACGGCGTCCGAGCATCGGCGACGGCGCTGCTGGCGATGTGCGCGCGAACGATGAGTGGCATGAAGAACGAGGAAGAGGAGGAGGAGGAGGAGGAGGACGACGACGCTCGACAACAGCGACGACAAAAAGGACTCAACGAAAGCTTGCTCTTGACGCAATTTTTCGCCGCGAAGTTGAGAGAGTTGTGCACGCTCAAACACGGGTTGGATGGCATGCTGCACAGTTTGAGAATGACGAAAAGAGCGACGAGGACAACGACGACGACAAAAATGGACGTTGACGATGATGATGATGATGATGATGATGATGGCTTTGGTCCGCAAACACAAACATTGAGAAGACGAGAGAGACAAAGGAAAAACGGAGGAAAACATTTTTCGGCGACGATGGTGAACCAATGCATCGATAACGCGATTAAAGAACTATTCGAGCACGTCCACGCGCCGAGCTTAGCGCACGGAGATCGACAGAGATTCTACGCGGTTGTGGAGGAGGTGTTGAGGGAGTTTCCGAGGGCGATGGTGCTCGGCGGCGACTTCGAGGAGGAGGAGGAGGAGGAGAACGCCAGCAACGCGAAAGAAGAAGACGAAAAAAGGAAGAAGGCAGTCGGGAGGTTGGAGAGTATCGTGGCGAATTGCGATGGAGAGAGGGATCCAAGAAACGTATTGGCGCTGTGTCGGTTGTGGCAGGAGTTACCGAAAGCGTTCAACGAGGCCGAAGGAGAAGAAGATGTCGTCGCGACCAACACCACGACCGCGCAAGTGTTCGTGGCCAACTGTGAGGAAGTCTACGACATCGTCGCGGCGTATTTTCCCATCTCTTTTAAACCGCCGCAGAACGATAGCGTGAAAATTACAAGGGAAGAATTAGCGAGTGAACTGAAAGCCGCGATGACCGCGACGAACTGTTACGCACCCTTTGCGATTCCGCACGTGTTGGAAAGCGTGGTGAGTAGTGGCGAAGACGAAGGCGTCGCTACCGCGGTCTCGGGAGAGGCATGCGCGGATGCCATCGATTGTCTCGAAACGATGGGTGCGAATTGGCCGGATGATGACATTGCAACGGACGAAATATGTGCAAACGTTTGGTCCAGGTTACGTTTATGCGTTATTTCTCCGAGAGATTTAGAGTGGTCGAAACCGGTGCGAAGAGCGACGGCGAGGTTGTTCGCAAACAGGGACTCGACGTTTTCCAAAAAGATTTTAAAACTAGCGTTAGAAGACCAGAGTGTGAAAGCGTGTGAACAAGCGTTTAAGGCGTATAAAGCGCACAAAATGGAGCTACATAAGGACACGTCAATGATGATGGAATTGAATAGTAAAGAAGAAAAGGAAGAGCACGCGATGGAAGTAGACGGAGAAAAAGAAAACGAAGACGAAAGCAGCGGGTGTTGCGGGGGAGGGTGCGGCAAAACGCAACACCAAGCCCCCCCAGAAAGCGATGAGATTGAAACTGCGGCGAGAGTTGCAGCGGCTGTCGCGGGACGGTGTCTCGGCGCTGCCGCAGCGGCGAACGTAGACGCAGCGAAGGTTGCCACGAGCGAGAAACTGAACAAGTTATTAGATGCCATTCGAGACGAAGAAGATGCGAACACAGATAATAACACGAACAGGGATAACATGCCGGACTGGCGTTCGATTGCGATGGTTTTAATCACTACAACGATTGGTGGTGCCCTCGATGCCGCGCTCGCCTCCTCCTCTTCGTCGTCATCAAATAGTTCCGTAGAAGAAATATTAGGGAGCGAATTATGCGATATTCTTCGTGATACACTCGTATCCGGACTCCGATCGTTTACGTGTAAAGCGAAAGACCACGATGGGGTCGTGCTATCCATCGCGTGCGCTTCGGCGTACCTCCAGTTTCCTGAATTCTCGAAAAATGGGTGCGGGAACGCGAAGAAGAAAGCGTACGCGGACGTGCTAGAAGCTTTGTTCTGGGGTGCCACGACGGCATCGAATGAAGAACTTGTGTTTAGTAATAGTAGTACGAAGAAGACCAAAGACGACATCTCGTCTCCGACGCTCGCCGACGAAGCCGGCGACCGCCGGTTACGCATTAAAGATGCAGTCGTTATCGCCATAAACTCCGACAAATCGAATGGAACACTTGCTGGCCAATTAATTTCGAGTTTAATCAAAAAAGCGTTATTCGACGAATCCACCGGCCACGCCGATCGACGCAGACGTGCTTTGGAACTTTGTCTCGCAATTGTCATCACGAACGAGAAGAACGCGAACAGCGTCGGACAAAGATCATTTCGAGAGAACATTGTTGGCGAACTCGCTAAATTGATCGCGGAAAACCCCGCGTTGCGTTTACGCGCGACCACTGCTTCGGATTGTTTACTCGCCTGTTTGCGCGGACGAGCGTTGGAGAAGGAGATCATCCTAGCGCCAGGAGAAACCCCGCAAAACATGAAAACGAGCGAAGACGCGCTTTCGGCCGAACTGTGCGCTAGGTTCGCGCTTGGTGCGCTAGGTTTTGGTCTTCCTGAGATGAACTCCAATTTCGCGTGTGCAACGATGGCGTGTTCGTCCTCCGAAGCGCAAATCGCGTTGGTTGGTTTGTGCGCATCTATCATACTCGGCCAAGCGAAAGGGAACTTTGAAAACGCGTGCGCGAGTCTGTGCGGCGCGCGTGCGGTTGTTTTATCGGACGAGAATAACAAGCTGTTGAAGTTGACTGTGCAAAGATTAGTCGACGTCGCATGCGCGAAGAAACCGTACGATGCGTATTCGAGTCCAAAGAGACGTGTGGCTCTGCACGCGCTCACGTCTATGGTGCACAAAAGAGGTCTCGATCGATTCTTCGCAAGTGAAGAGAATACAGTATTTTCTCAAAGCAACGTGCAAAAGATGGTTTTTGACAACGAAGAAACTAGTGGATTGTTGCTCAGGTCGCTTTTGTTTTCGCCAGACGCGAAAACGGCCTTGAATGCGGCTAAAATTGAACTCGTATCCGAAGCGTTTCTTCAGTTGTTACTCGACAAGGAAGAGAGAGCGAAACACGTCGCCGCCGCGTTTTATCGAGCCATTGAAGAGGAAGAGAAGAAACGTTATGGATGTACCATCGACGACGACGAAGAGGGTTTGGCATATTTGCTTGCTGGTTCCTCTTCTTCTTTGTCACCGCTCGTTTCACTTTCAACATCTCTTCTTGGATTCCGATCGTTCGAACACGGTTTTCGCAAACCGGTGCGTGCTCAACGGTACGTCACGGAAACAACGAAAAGAATCCGCGAGCTTGCCAAGAACAAGGTGCAACCACACATCGCATCCGCTATTGTCGCCCTTGCTTCTAGCTCTTCCGCGCTCGTCTCTTCCTCCTTAGCGAACGGCGACAACTGCGACTTCCTCCTCTCCTGCGCGGTGACGGTTTTAAAGACGACGACGCCAACGACGACGACGACGATTTCAAAAGAGACATCAGATACGATTCCAACCGGAGCCTCACTCATTGCTTCTACCTTCTTCAACTCCTCGTCTACTTATGGCAAAGATCTCGTTGAAAAGCACGCGAGCAAACTTCTCCTTTCCTTATGCGCCGCCTGCAAATCTCCGTCCGCCACGGTCGATTTTAAAGTTCGCGCGTTGTACACGCTCGCAAAGTGCGGCAACGCCTTGCCGTTCAACGCCATCTACCCGTCTCGGTTTGAAGTCTACGAGAACTGTCGCGCGTTTTTAGACGATCCCAGACGAAGAGTGCGTCGAAGCGCGGCGAAGAGTTGTTCCAGTTGGGCCCCACTGTGTAGTAAAATATAACAATAACATGCGCTACAGGTATAGTACCACTTTCTTCATTAGTTTCTCTCTTCACGACGCACACATTTTTTTATGAAAGCAGCGCGAAAAGAGACCCCTTTTGGCCGTTGATGGGAAGTTTCGAAGACGCGCCCACGGGTGGAAGGGACGCGAGGAAATGTCTCCTCGATGGAACGACGCGCCGGGGGATGCATTACGCGCCGTTCGCCTAAGAGTGGTAAAAGAAGAAGAAGAAGAAGAAGAAGAAGACACGAAAACGTCGTCGGCTTTACCGAAGCGAGAGGAGATTATCGAAAGGTTTGGTTTGTTTGGAACACCGCGGAGGTCGAACGATTCGGACGACGACGAGGAGGAGGAGAACAAGAAGTGCGAGATGGAGTTCACTACCGGCACGTGTTCGAATGGAAAGACGTGTAATCGGTGCGATCGATGGCAACGTTTCGTGGACGGTATAGGAGGCAGAGCAGCGTCTTTGACGACAAAGAAGTATTACGAAGTGTTTACGAGTGATTTGGTGAGAGGCGTGGTGAGGCACGTGAAAGAGAGATGGGAGGAAGAGAGCACGAAAGAGAAGGTAGTTCTTTTAGAGCTGGGCGCGAGGGACGGGACATTTGCTCGGGCATTTGTGCGAGAGTGGGCGGGTGGACGGTTGGAATATTTTGCGTGCGACACGGTGCCGATGCACGAGTCCGTGACGAAACGCGACGCAATCGAGGCGATTCGAGACATTGGAAAGACGTTTGAAAATACCAAAACGTTATGCATTGCTCTCGTGTCATGGATGCCATTTCAGATCGATTGGACGCAAGAAATCAGGAAACACTCCGCATTTGACGAGTACATATTGATCGGAGAAGGAGAAGGAGGAATGTGCGGAAGCGAGCAAACGTTTGGTCGTCGAGCGGATGATGATGACGATGACGATGATGATAACATGCCGCCGCTTTACGAGCGCGAGGGTTTTATCATGCACGAATTGAAAGAGATCAGAAACTTGGGAAAATCGGACACGACGTACGAACGTGGCACGCACTCGAAAACGATTTCGTTTCGTCGTCGACTAAGGAAAAGAAAAAGATCTTAATGGTAGTAGTAGCGTATAGATTTTAGACCGTAGTATTTTATTAGTATTCAAAATTCATATCGTCGCTAACTTTAGACACTAGGCGAGTCGTATCACACATCGTCGCCACGTCTAATCGTTCTTTTTGTTTCCTATTCTTCGAACTCGTTCGATCGACGACGATGCAATCTTCGTCCGTGCCAAAAGATTTTCGTGCGCGGTGCAAGACGTCTTTACGCACTCTCACAACTTCCGGTCGCGCGGGATCTTGAATTATAAAAGAGTCCCCTTTCACGCCCACGACGCAAATGTAATGTCCGATAAACCCATCGTCCTCGTTGTTACCTCCGCCGTTCTCGTGGTGGTGATAGTCGTCGATCGCCTCTTCTTCGTATCCGCTCTCTAATATTCTCTTGTCGACCAATACGATCAACATCTTCTCGCTCTTCTCCCCAACCTCTCGTTCGACCCATGCGTCCTTCATCCCTTTATTCTCGTCGAGTAATTCCACGCGAATCCCGCTCGATTTTTCTTGTGCAATCGCAAACGCTCTCTGTACTCTCGGCGCGTCCATATCGAACGTCTTTTCGTAAAACCGCGCCGTCTTGTATCGCCTCTTGGCGCCTATTTGCGTGGTGTAAAAATGGACTCTCTTCGCGCCAAACGCCCGCAAGACGAGCGCGATTTCAATCGACCACACCGATTCTGTCTTTAAAAACGCTTTCAAGTCCCGCAAGCGCACGCCAAAGTTGGAGACGTTTCGTCGTTTCTCCTCTTCGTCGTCCTCGTCCTCTTCG
>VIAS01000003.1:0-62240 GCA_009618075.1 Bathycoccus sp. SAG1 | reverse complement strand
AAGAACGGAAAGAAGTAAAAGCGCGAATAAGAACGAGCGATTATTGATGAGAACAACTTGGAATATAAAGTTTGGAAATGTGATTATGTGACTAAAAGCACTGGTACCGATCTTCCTTTTACCCATATCTTATCGATACTTAAATTTACTACCTACGTACTCATAAGGTGCCATACACTCCCCATCAACTCTTCCTCTTCGAGGAGCCTCTTGTGTTCGGGCGTCTTTGTTGCCCGCCGCCTTTCGCTTGGTTGTTTACTTCGGCCGAAAGCGTGCTTGAAGGTTGTACTTTTGCTCGCGTCAAAGCGATCGGTGGACTAGACGAGTGCCTGCTTGGACTCGGCGAACGCGCTTTGATCACCGCACCGCCAGAGGCACCGCGTAAAGGCGAAAAACTTTGATGACCCGGGACGTTGACCACGTTCGAAGGCGAAGGGCTCTTAGACAAAGGTGGTGTCATTCGGAATCCCTTTTGTGTCGCTGGTGCACCTGTAGGAAGACCAGCACTGCTTATATTATTCGGACTGAACCCTCTCGAACTATTCTGTTGCTTCCGCGGCCGCGCATTTAACGACGTTCCAAACTTTGCCGAGTTGAACGACCGCCCTAAACTTCTCGCGCGAACTCTGTTCAAATGTCCCGAGCTTAAGGAGCTCTTCGATTGACGACCAATGATATCGCCACTACCATCCATCGAAGCGCTGTTATCTTCCTCGTCGCTCGAATCTACATCAGAATCTGATAATGCCAACTCCGATTCCGAATTGTCGTCCGAATCGTCCGAACCTTCCTCTGAATCCGAATCGTTTCCTCTCCAAACGACGTACGATTCCTCCAAGTTCAACTTGGGAGCAGATTTACGCAACACGTACGGGTCGAAGGGAAAGAACATTTTCAGAGGACGTCTTCGCAACCGCTCTTGGTGATACAGCGCGCTCTTGTCCATTGCATCTTTTTTGTTCGTCGTCTCCACGGCAGCAGCCATAGCTTTCGCAGCGAAAGAGACATCATGTCGAACATACGCCTTATCGCGCAATTCGTCTTGGATCTTCTTCCGCTCTTCTGTTTGTTTCGAGAACGTGGCAACCATGTCTTCACTAAAACCTAAAATATTTGCCGCCGAAGCGTTCTTAAGAAACTCGTGCACGACCGAAGGTAAACACGATTGTAAAGGCTCCAACGTTTGCGCATATAAAATTTCGCGCAAAGGCAACGCTTGCAATCGCTTCTTACTTTTGGCGTCGTTATTTGCAATCTCGTCGCAACGATAACAGAGAATATACATCACGGCTTGGCAACAACTGTCGAATGCGTTCAGTTCGACTTCTGTGATTGGTTTCGCGTTATTCTCGTGCACTTTTCTTATGAGCCATCCACATACGGTTTCCAAAGTTTCTACGACGAACTCTGCACTGAGAAATTTTGCGCGCGCGACGAACGAGGCTAGATATGCCGCAGCAGCCAATCGCAACGAATTTGCCTCGTTCGAGTTGAGAACTTTAGCGACTAAGCCGTCTCGTAAGAGTTCGCACGAAGATTTATTTGCGCTGTTGCTTCTTTGTTGACCACTATTGAAATCCCTCGAACAGAGATAAAATATGATGTATTGCGCAAACTTGGATTTTGGCGCGGGTAACAAGGTTGTGAAAAACGCCCTCGACACGAGCGCTTCACGCAATCGGTCGATCGATTTTATTGCTTTGCGGTAGTTTTCATCACCATTTAAGTCGTCGTCAATGTTGTTATTGTGATTGTTCTCTGACGCTATGATTTGATTCGCGTTCTCGATTCGTTTTTGCAAATGTTCGAGAATGAGAAACATCATCTCGTCTAAAGCGTGCGCGGCTTCGTCCGTTTCCAAATTGTTGCTGTTGTTATTGTTGCTATTCCTACCGTGATTATTCTTCTTTTTACTTCTATTGTTAGTATTGTTTTCCCACGACGCTTTCTTGTTGTTTATGTTCGCGTCGTCGATCGCGGCATTGAACTCGTCCAACTCAAAGATATCCTCCTCATCGATTTCGCGCGAATCGGTGTCGCGGTCGTCGCCGTTTTCCTCCTCGAACATTTCAGAATCTTCTTCATCTTCTTCGGACGTTTCGTCGTCGTCTAATCTGTTTTGTAAATCTTCCCATTTGATCTCCACGTCAATCTCCAACGCTTTCGAAACGCATAAACATAAAAAATCGTCCGCCAAAGCCGTGTCTCTACACTCCTTGGATTCTACGCATCGAAACGCGCAATCTAAATACGCCGCCAATACTATCGCTGAACACGTTTTGTGCGGAAACAAGTCAAACAAAACGTGCGTGAAAACGTTTGCGCTCAAAGGTACCAGCTTCAATATCTGCACCACAGAATGTACCGCTCTCTCTCTTCGTCTATTCTCTACGTTTTCTCTCTCGCGATGCTTCGCAGCCTCGTTCGTCCCGGACACGCTGTTGTTATTGTTGAATCTACTCATTCGATGATCGACGTGTTTACCATGGTTCGAGCCTAAAAGCATCATCTCTTCTCTTTTCGCCTCCTTTTCGTCTCCGAAAAACGCCTTCACGAACGCCTTCATCGCGAATTGTACGCACGATCCTCCTTTCGCCGTCGCCAAGTTGATTAAGAACTGACTCGCGCTCGCGTAATAGGCATCATCAACCGTTCTCAGCGATACCGTCGAGCATTTTTCTAAAGTTATGCACTCTAATAAGTGTTCGTGCGCGCGATATTCCACGTACGTCGCGTGTTCGGCGAGCGCGTCGACCAACGCCACCAAGCTCTCGTCTATTTTCTGTATCGGTAGTGCGTCGTCTGGTGCACGGCTCGCCGTCGCGTGCATCGACGAGAACGCGTCTAACAGCTCGTAATACCCGCCTCGTTCGTTCCTCTCTTTGCTATCCACCAAGGATTCTTTCACCCACGACCTGAGTGCTTTCAACGCCTCTTCGTTCATCTTTTCGCCGCCGCCGCCGTCGGGGTCTCCGCCGTCGTCGCCGCTCGTCGTCCCGCCCCCGCCGCCGCGCGGCGAGTGTTGGTGGTGTTGCGACAAAGGAGACGAGAGGGAAAGCGAGTGTGCTCGACCGCCTCGCATTTATATAGTTTATTCAACCAGGAGTCTCTCTCTCTCTCTCTCTCTCTCTCTCTCTCTCTCTCTCTCTCCACGCGCGCGCGCACAAAGGCGACGACGACGACGCTTTTGTCGCGTTGATGTTGTTGGTGGTGTTGTTGGTGTTGTTGTTGGTGTTGTTTTGTGGGGATATATCAAAGACAGTACTAAGTCGTCAAAAAAGGGACTCCTCCGACGACTATATACAACCACAAAGAAGAAGAAGAAGAAGAAGAAGAAGAAGAAGAAGACTCAAAGCCGCCAAAAAAAAAAAAAGAGAAAAAGAGAGAAAGAGAGAGAGAGAGTCTCTCTCTCGTGTGCTGCTGCTCGACCTTTTTCTTATTACTTTTTACACTTCCTCTCAAAAAAAAAAAAGACATCGCCTGTTGTCCACAAGTGTCTGTCTGTCTGTTTGTCTGTTTGTCTGTCTGTCTGTCTGTCTGTCTGTTCGTACTAAATAAAAAGTGTCTCGTCTCCGTGAGGAGTAGACTCCACCACACCACCACCACGGCACCAAAAAATCGTCGTCGTTTACGTCGTTTTCGTTTTCGTTTTCGCGTCCACACTCATCATCATCATCATCATCATCACCATCATGTCCACGCCGCAGTTCCGCGCGGGAAACCCGCTCGCGCCGGAGAAAGGCGCGTTTCCGCTGGACCATTTCGGGGAGTGCACCGCGACGAAAGAGAAGTATCTGGAGTGTTTGCGAGTGCGTCCGTTTTGTTAAGGGCTCGTTCGCGCGGTCTCTTTCTCTTTCTCTCTCTCTCTCTCTCTCTCTCACTCTCTCACTCTTTCTTTCTCTCGCTCTCTCGTTCTCTGGCCTCGCGACGACGACAGAAGGAAAAATCGGACTCGAACAAGTGTAAACGCGAGTCCAAATTGTACTTGGAATGTCGCATGGCGAATGAGCTGATGGCGGAGCAGCCGTTCGCGACGCTCGGGTTTCGAGAGGACGAAACGACGCCAGACGGGTCGTCATCGACCAAAGCAAAATCGAAAACAGAAGAACTCGAAGAAGAAAACGAGAAGACAGGGTTCGTCGCGGGAGCGAGACGCGCGAGACAACAACAACGGGAGATGGAGGAGAGGCGCGAAGGACGCGGACGATAGCGGTTGTTGTTTATACGGGCTACCTACGGAGTCGCGCGCCATCGAGGGAAGGGAAAGAGAGGGGACGGCTTTTATATGCACTGCACGAATGAAATGTGTTCTCTTGTATGAAAAAATAAACACGCGCGCGTGCCGAGGCTGTCTCGCGAGAGGGACGCGCGTTATGTGCTTCACACTGTGCGTCGCGTCCTTTTCTTCGCTTTCGAAAAAGCAGTAAGTGCTAAATTGAAAAGGGGGACAAGGAAACACCGATGGGAAATCCCTCATTTCCCAAATTTATATAAACGCATACGATGACGCCGTCGGGAAACAAAAACAACTCTGCCATCGACGTGTTAAGTTCGCTCGCGCAGTTTGCATGCGCACCAATCGTCTCTTTACCCGGGTTAGCGGCCATCGCAGCCTTACGAGCGGTTCGAGATTCGAAAAAGATTTCAGTTCTTGGAAACAGACAAAAAGGGGGGATTGATAATGGTGTGGGACGCGTCGCGAATAGTATGATAGGCGCGAGCGAGAGCATCAAATCACGCGACCCGATCAACTCCGCGATCAACCCAGTCGTTCAACAGTTATTCAAAGAAATATTACAATCTGTGGTGGTTTCACTCGTGTCGAGACAGGTTTTGAGTTCCGCGTCATGCTCTGTTGGTAGTAAACGAAAGACGAAAAAATGCAAGAGCGAGGACAATTTTCGATTGGTGTGTGTGACGGGGACGTATCAAGAAGGATATGCAAACCGCGAAATGCTTAACAGTGGCGAAGAAAAAGCGGTGTTTGTCGGTTACGCCTTGGTAAGAGGGTGCGGGTTGCACTTTGACGTGAAAGCGAATGAGGATAAAGACGAAGAGAAGAAAGAATCACAAGAAGAAGATTTGTACCATGAGAATGATGTCGCCCCAGTGGTTGTTTTAACGAACGATGAAAGAGATGCAGTCGTATACAGCGTTTACGCGGTCCCATGCGATGCGATAATTTCAAACTTGTTCGACTCCGGTCTTAATGCTCGATTGATGGGTGTGTCCTCGGATACCGCGGCGATCGATTTAGCGGCTGCAGAAACAAGTACGTCCGTTCGAGTCGCTGCGCAAGTGAACGAAGGGTTTGGATTCGCGTTGACGATGTTATCTTTTGGTCGACCGAAGAAGAGTTCAGTATGTGCGAGACCGCTATATGAAAAAAGAGATGGAACCAGGGTGTACAGTTTCAACGACGAACAGTTGGAAAATTGCGGAATCACGAGCGGGAGTTCGTTGGCAAAGATTCGCGCGTTGTGCGTCAGCAGCGAGAAGAAGGAGAGTTATGCTGCTGAGGATGTTGACGAAGACACGCGCGAAGAAAAGAAGAAAACGAATGAGAATAACGAATCATTTTGGCCGATGGACTTGTTGCGTTTGAACAAGGGCATTTTTGAAACCGAAGGCAACTCCGCCGAGAAGATGAATGAAGAAGAGCAAGCGAAAGCAAAGAAGAAAACGAGTAAAAAGCCAAACGCGCCACCTCTAGGCGAATCATCGAATCAGAATAACAACGATAATGTTGGTTTCGTAACGTCTTTCTTTCCATCGCTCAACGTTTCCGCGAAGAAGAAGTCTACTGAACAGCAAGAAGAAAACGCTACTTCGACGTTGCAACAGACGCCGGGCGCTTTGGGCGACCATGTCTTATACCCAGCTACGGTCGCCTCTCCATGGCCAGACCAATCCAGAGACGAAGACGAAGATTACATCCCAGACTATGAAGCCGAAGATTTCGATTATGACGACGAACCGTTATCGGGGGGCTCTTCCTTAATGGTCACGCCGACGAAAGAGGCGACGGGTAGTAATCGATGCAATGGTAGCTTTTATGAATCCGCAGCAACGACTCCGAATGCCGAGAAAATTCGAGACGAACCGAGACCATTTGGTTCGGTAAACGCCATCGCAACATCTAGCGTTTCGTCTTCCTATCCAACCGATGAAGAAGAAGCTCGTTCGTCTGAATTTATCTATTCTGTCGATTCCGAATCTGACCCGAAGTCGATGGACCAAAACTCCATTCTCCAAGCGTTCAAAGAGCACAACTCGCATTGGGGCACAAACAACAAGATCGAGAAATTGTTCAAAGAATACAAAATGCCATTAGGAGGTGCCGTAGATGTCGTGCGTTTGTACACTTGCACGCAGAAAAAAGGTAAAAATGGTTCTGCGTGCGCGTCTACGCCTCGAAGAAAATCGTCATCCATCGACAAGTCGACTCGCTTGGTCGATTTTGCAAGTTGCGAAAGAGCGATGAAATATGCTGAAACGTTTCACAATGACGAGAAGATAGACGGTGGTGTGCTGCCCAAAAGTCGAGCCGTGTGGTTAGACGGTCGTCGATGTAGGATTTAATGGTTTTAGTCATTTTAGCTTGAAATCTTTCTCGTAAAAATTTAGGTATTTTTCGCATTATCCAAAGTCCTCAATAATTATTTACGCACGCATCTCAATTACGAGAGAGAGGGAGAGAGAGAGAGAGAGACCGCATTCAAAACAAAATACTCTCCACGCGTGTCGATGGAATCTCTCTCGATTGTGACTCAAGTACAATCGCCTCGCTCGGGACACTTCGCGTCGACGTCCTATCGTCGAACCAGGAGCGAGACCAAGGAAAATCGAAGACGTCATTTCCCCCAAATCAAAAGAGGCGAGAAAAATATACACAGCGCGCGAGAAGAAGCATCCGTCGTCGTTGGACAAGGAGAATGCGAACAAGAAGAAGAAATGCCAGACATCGAACTGCTCCATCTAGAAGCTTTATCCGTCCTTCAATGGCATTTAGTCTCGAAATCCGTTGCGAAATTTTGCGAGACTTCTTTAGGACGGAAAAAGAGCTCTTGTGCAGGCGGCGGATTGGAGCTCAAAAATACGCGAGAAGATTGCGAACACGAATTGCGACTGACGAGCGGTATTTTGAAGCTGGACAGAACGAGAGGTGATGGAGGTTCAAATAAAAGAAGAACAAGAAGAAGAGATAACGGATATTTGGACGGCTGTTTCAAAGGATGTAAAGACGTGCGGATGTTTTTAGAAGGCGCGAAGCGAGGGCAGACGCTGAGCGCAGGGAGTTTTGTGGACGTGTATACGACTTTGGTGGCGATGGAAACGGTGTGCGAGGAAATATTTGATGTGATTGTAAAAGACGATGACGATGTAGAAGCGTTGCAAAAAGCGACGATAAGTTTACGCGAGTGTCGCGACGAAAAAATACAAGCGATGAAGAAAGAGATTGAAAGGTGCATAAACGTAGATGTTGCGACTGGAGCGATACGAAATGATGCATCGGAACATCTAGCGCAAATAAGAGCAAATTTGTCTTCCACGTCAAAGTCGTTAAGGAAGACTTTGCGCGATATTGCCAACGATATGGCACAGAAGAAGTTTGCTGAGCGCTCGCAGATCGTGACCAGACTAGGACGCGAATGTATCCCCATGAAACTAGGATCGGCTGGGCAGTTGAAAGGTATCGTGTTAGCGACTTCGGATTCAGGCGCGACCGTGTTTAAAGAGCCGGAAGAAGTCATCGCAATGAACAACTCTCTTAGCAAGTTGAAAGAGCGGGAGGAGATTGAGATTGAAGTCATTTTGAAACGATTGACGAGAGAGTTGAATGAAGTAGCCGATGTGATTAAAGACGCGCTTGATGTTGGGATGACCACCGCGGATTTAGCAAACGCGAAGGCCAGATACGCGAAATGGATTGGCGGGTCTAGACCTGTGTTTATGGATTCGTTATTTTCTTCGGACAAGAAAGTATCCATAACTAACGCGCAACATCCACTCTTGTTGGAAAAATATCTGCCGAAACTACCGAACTTTTTAGATGATGACGATGATGAAAACGATAAACAAAAAGCATGGGATAAACTCGCACCAGGGAGTTTCTACGACGATAGTGTCGAAGGAGAGGAAGGAGACGAAAGTTTTAGCGAGCTACAACGCACTCGATTCGATTGCCAATCGAAAGTAGTCCCAATTAATTTCCACATTGACGCGGAGGCGAAAGCCGTCGCAATTACCGGTCCAAATACTGGAGGCAAAACAGCCTCATTAAAGACGTTGGGCATTCTCGTACTCATGGCGAGAGCAGGATTATACCCACCATGCGGTGATAAAGGAGATGGTGCCGAACAACAAATTTTACCGTTCGTGAGAACCGTCGCGTGCGACTTAGGCGATTCGCAAACATTACAACTTGGTGATAGTGGATTGTCCACGTTTGGGGCACACATTCGACGATTAAAACGCATTTTGGAATCGTCGACGGAAGAATCATTGGTTTTGCTAGACGAACCAGGTTCAGGAACCGATCCTCGCGAAGGTGCCGCTTTAGCCATAGCCGTCGCCTCTGCTGTCGCGAAGAAATCGAAATTGCTCGTGTTAACCTCGCACTTTGAAGAAATGAAACAGTTTGCACTCGCCGTCGACGAGAACGACAACCAATTCAGAGTCGCTGCCGTTCGCTTTGACGTGGAAAACAACCGACCAACGTACGAATTAGTTTGGGGTAAAACGGAAGATTCGAACGCGTTGTCCATATCGCGCGGGCTAGGCTTAGACGGTGATTTGTTGGAAGAGGCAACGCAGGCGCACGCGAAAATGGCTGAACTGGAAATGCGCAACACGAAGAAGCGAGATCAGAACACGGTTAAAAGTTTGGACGAAGAAGACGAAGACACAAACCTTGCAGAAAGCCTTCGATTGGAGCGTGAAGAACAGTATTCACGGTTTACACAAGCCACGGAAAGTTTAGAACGCGCTCGGAATTTGAAAACGAAAGTGTTTCGAGAGACGAACTATTTGCGAGAGCGAGTGAACATCTCAAAGGAAAGATTTGAGTTGCAATCCGCGCAGTCCATTGAAGAGGCAAAATTGAGATGCGAAGCAGCAACAAACCTGGTTGAAGTAGAAGAAATCGTCCAGGAATCCTTCCCAGATGGCTTTTACATGAACGCGCGTGGGGAAATCGCCCTCGAAGATGACGGAGAGAACGCGTCTGAATACATCCCGAAACCGAAAGATAAAGTGCTCGTAAAAATGCTTGGCGGTGCAGAAGCCGAAGTCGTGAGCGTAGATCTACATGCAAATGAGTGTACCGTCAGAATTGGCTCGTTGGTGACACGTAGTCCGTTGAACGGCGTATCGAAAGCGACGAAGAAGCAAGTCTTTGGTCGAAAATAGTTTCATGGCACAGCACCGCATGGAGTCTTATTTCCATAAAGCTAGATTTTAGTACTACTATAATATAACAAGCTATATGTAATAATGCATACTATTAGTCATCTAATCATCCGACAACGAATTAGTCGGATCCTTCAATTTCTTGCGAACTTCTCGCATGTTGAACAAATTTTTGACGATGTTCTCGGCTTCGTTTTCGGCTTCCAACTCCAACTGTTCCTCGCTCGCGTCTTGGAGCATCTTCAACCGCTGTTCTCTTTGTTTTCGTCTTTGCAATTCTTTCATTTCTTTACCTCGCTTCTCGACTCGTCTCAAAATGTTTTTCACCGCGGATTTTTCGTCGTCTGGGTTCTCTACCGCATCGCTTGAATCGTCGTCGCCGAACGAAATTTCGTTATCGCTCTCATCATCGAAAATCCAATCCTCATCGTCGTTCAAGTCGTCAACTTCGATGGCCTTCCCGGCGCTCGAGATGGTTCCCGCCATGACGTCCTCGAAATCTCGGGCGTCCTCCACGTCCTGCATACCGGTGGCCGTGTTCGCTTCGCGCTTCTCGTAGGTGACCATTTTCAAATCATTCTCAGTCAATACGTCTGAATCTGTTCGTTTGCGTTTCAAAAGCGGTTTCCCGCCCGCCACGTTCAATTTCTTATGTCTTTCAGTGTACGCTTGAACGCTCGCGCGCTTAAACACGTCTCTCGTTTCCTCTTCTTCGCGTAACTTCTTCCTCGCCAAGCGATCGCGACGTTTGATTTTCTTCGAAAGTTCGACGTCCTGTCTCGTCGCGTTGGCGATTTGTCGAAGCAATTTTTCCACCGGGTCCAAAAAGTCCCAATCGTCGTCACACTCTGGATCTTCCGGGTCATCGCACACTTTCGACGCGTTGAAAAGATGCACTTTCTTCTTCTTTCGCTTTACTCTCGAAGTTCCTTCTTCCATCATCTCTTGAACTTGTTCTTCGTGCGCCTTGAGAACATTGTGCAAATCGGCCAAGTCTTGAGTGTGATTTTGGTTGTTCTTTTCGATGTTGACGATAACTTCGCCTCTCCGATAATCTCGAAACTCTAATCGCTTTACTCGGTCGAGAAGTTGTTGAACTTTGGGCATCTCTTCGCCGATGTCTTTATTCAGCTTCGCCTGCGCTTCAAGCACGTCGATGGATCGGCGCCAATATTCCTCGTTTTGAAACTCTCGGCGTTTTTCCAAGTGCGCTTTCGAGCACTTCCCAGGCGTTTCTCTTTCACACCTCGCGCGTTCTTCGTCTTGGTGGCTAAAGAGCACTAAAGAGCTTCGCACCCAACGCCCGCCGTGTAATTGCGCGTCTCTGCGTCCTTGAACATCTCTGGTTTTTAAACCAGCGCACTCGTCGAACGACCACGAACCCATCAACCCTCGTTCAAAGCCGTGTAATTTCCCGTGCATGCTATTTTCAATGTCAATTTGAGATCGGTCGATGCCCCAAATTCGAACTTCGTCGATTTCGCCGTTAAAAATGGACGCCGCGTTGCCGTGGTCGAGAATGGCTCCGATAGTAATTGGAGTTTGTGCGTCCCAACCTTGACCTTTCTCTTCTTGTGCACCTCTTAAAGTTCCATTGATAAACATTTTCGAGTACCCGCCGCCGTACGTCACGGCAACGTGCGACCAATCGTCCGCGGGCAAACGCACGCTCGATCGCAATCCGAACGGCGCAACTTCGCGGTGAAAAAAGACCGCCCCATTTTGCTCCACGTGTACGAAAAACTGACCGACAATGCCTCGGTTATACTTGGCAATAATTGTTCCACCGAAATCTTTCGATTTCCGAGGTTTCACCCACGTCTCGATCGTCATGTGCTTTGTTCCAGAAAAGTGTAGGGATTGCGATCGGTCAATCTTCACGTGCGTGTGATCGCCCGCGTGTAAAGAAATCGCACACCCCGAAATTTTCGACGACCGTTTTTCGTTCCTCTGTAACAACAACTGTCTCGTTTCGTTCGTCAATTTAAACGCTCGTCCGATCGCAGAGCTCCCGCCTTCGTTTAATACGCTCTCCATCCGCGAAGCTTCTCTCCCGTTATCGCCAACTTCTTCTAAAACCATCTCCAAAAAGTGCTCCTTATTCACGAACGCCTCTTCATCTCCTACACTCCCTCGTAACTTTAAAAACTGAAACGCTCTTCTGGCAGCTAACTTCAACCCCTCATTCCCATACATGGAGATAAACCTCTTGTATTCCTTCCTGGTGATTCTATCGGTGTTGCTTTTCTTCGCATCTGAAGATTTTTTCTTACTTTTCTTCGTCGACCCGTGCATCATTTCTCTTCTCTTCTCTTCCTCTGCGTGTCTGGCACTTTCGTTCAACCCGTATGGAATCGCCAGTTTCGGTAACAGTCGTAAATCCTCCGAATATTCAAACATAGATTCCAGCGCGAATCTTCGCCAATTCACTCGTTTCTTCTTGCCAAATCTCTCGGGCCAAAATTCGATTTTCTCTACCACTTCGTCTTCGCCTTTAACCAGCGAGTGTCCAAAAACATTCCCATCGCCTTTCTCGTTGCCATTAACGGGTCCCAATTTTCTACCAGAAGAAGAAGAAGATTGAGAAGGTGGTGCACTCTTCGATCCATCGTCGGTGTCGTCGAAATCGTAAAACAAGACAAAGCTCGTGCACACGACCGCGAGAAATGCGAAGAATACGAGCAGTTTTTGTCTGAAAGAACGATGATCGTCTCTTCGTCGCCGAGGCGCATCGAAAGCAGGGTCGTCCGTGCCCATTTTAACGCGTAGTATCCCCGCCCTCTCTTCGCATTCGACGCGCGCAGAAGTGGTAAAGGAAATGTACACGATTAATGCAGATTTTTTTATCTCTTTCAAACGACGGAGAAAATATTGAGGAGGAAAAAATAAGCCATAGGATGTACCCATACTAATGAGTAGGTACGGTACCGAAAACACTACGGTGGTACATAGGTGGTACATGAGGTATTATTAATTAAAAACTACTCTACACTAAAAGGTTGGCGCGTGCGTCATCTCCGATGTTCTCTTCCCGCCTTGCTCTATCGGTACCTCTTTATCTTTGTATTCGTCGATTCGCTTTCTCGAGGCGTCTAAGACGCGTTCGTTCCAGGACTCGTCGAACCCAGGAAATAAGTGCGACGCGGTCGTACCGTTTGGACGCATGGCGTGGTTTAACTTCATCAAAATCCACGCATCTAACGCGGCGTATCTTCTTGCATCGTCCGTTAACGGTCTCCTTGCCCATAAGTCACCGTCTTCGATGGACGTGTACATGTTTTTGACGCGTTTTTTCAAGTCTTCGCAGACGAGGATTTCCGCATTGGTTAACCGGCGATTGACAGTTTTGGATAACGAAGGGAGGTACTCGACTAAGGTCCCCGCCGCTCGCCGAATAGCAATGTCTAATAATTGCAAATCTAAAACGTTTTTTAGTAACACGTCGTGTTGATGGAATAAAGCGTCGCTGTCCATTCTCACGTCGTAGGCAAGTTTTAAAATCTCCTCGGATTGAATAATTTCTTTCAAACCGCCTTCGACGAAGATTTCCTTTCCACCTGCCGTCATCACGTCGATCAGGAATATCTTCTCCGGAATAGCTATTTGTAACAAAGTGATTTTTCCTGTTCTCGATAATCGGACGCCTTCGCAGTCGTACGCGATAACTTTCGATTGTTTCAATTCGTTTACGCACTGTTTGAACGCCTCCGAGGTGTGCGAATCGATAAATACGACTTGCGCGTCCAACTCTTCCAAGATTTCTCGACACTCTTTGTCGTTCAAAGACGCCGCAGAAACGGTCGCGTTTTGTTCTCCATTTCCTTTCTTCTTCTTTCTCTTTTTATTCGTCGCAGAAGGCGTCGTGGTCGGTGTAGGGGTGGTCGCCGCCGACGCGAAGATTCCCCAAGACAAAGTCTTCTTCCTCATCGTCGCATCGTCATCATCATCATCATCATCCAAAAAAGCTCCAACGCTTTTTCCAGCTGCTTTCGCCGTCGTCGTGGTCGTATCCGATTTTGCGACGACGTGCCTCGTCCTTCTTCGTCTCGCGCACGTCTTGCACATCATAGCCGTCGTCGTCGTCTCGTCGTCGCCCGCCGATGATGATATCGTCGAAACCAAAGTTCGCTTCTTAAACGCAGCTTTGCATTCGATGCACGTCAGTTTCGCCTTTTTCCCCATGATGATGATGTCTCTCCTCTTCTTCGGGCGGCGGCGTCCGCCAATTGGCGCCGGCGATGATGATGATGATGATGATGATGGGACGAGGACTGCGAGAGTCGTCGAGACTCCTACTAACGACGCTCTAATCGTGGCGGTGGTCTTCGTGTGTTCTTCGTTTCCTAATCCGTCGACAAAGACGACTCTTGTTGTGTGTCGACTGTGTTGTTTTGGACGGACTCTTTAATTAATGTCGTTCTATATCGTACTACTGCAGAGAATTGTAACAGCTTTCAGAATCTACTCTACGTTCTTTGTTTCTAGAGTACCTTGACCTAAAAGTGTGATGAGAAAATCTACTCCTACGTCAAAGATGTGATATGAAATGAGATGCAGCTGTATAAGTCGTCAGTGTATTTTTACGTTTCTATATAATCGACGGTGTATTACGCAAAGTATATATATATAATCAGCGCAAAGTCGAGAGTGCTTTATTTAGTAGTAGTAGTGCACATTGGAAACTATATGGGGATTTTTCTGTGTGACAAAACGCAAAAAAATGCATCCAAAAATGTTCCAAATTATACCTAAAACGACAGACATATCAGAGAGAGAGAGAGAGAGAGAGAGAGAGAGAGAGAGAGAGAGCACATATGTATGATGCGTCGGTTCTTTCAAAGAGGAAAGAAAGAAGGCGAAAGAGACCACCACCACCCCGCGGCGGGAGGAGGCACTACTGGTGGCAGAAGACGTCTGTCAACACCACACACTACCGAGGAGGAGGACCACCATCATCGCGGCTTTGCGAGTGGACAAAACAACCAAAGCTTCTTTGGTAAGGGTGGTGGTGGTGGTGGTGGTCGCGGGGGATGGCACGACGACAGAGGACCAAAAACCTCCTCCTTCCAAAACGCGGGAACTTTGGGAGGAGGAGGAGGAAGAGACTTCCCGAGGAGTCGAGAGAGATACCATGACCACCACGCGTCCCCCCCAGTTGTGAGAGGAGGAGGAGGAGGAGGAAGAAGAGGACGCCATGTGTATTATTCACCGTACGACAGAAATGTTGGCAACACGGGGGGCAGACGCTTCGACGCCGAGGTTGGAGGAGGGAGTGGCTTTTCTCGAGCGAGACGAAACGGCGGGAGAGGGTACGCTGCGGCGACAGGGCGTCGGAACGATCGGTCCATGCACGACAATCGACGGCCAATGATACATCAGACGAGAAGATCAGCGAGGACGAGGGAGGGGTCTGGTTCGGACGCGAAGAAAAAGAAACCGACGGCGCTGAAAGAGAAGAGCGAGAAAGAGTTGGAGGATGATTTAGAGGCATATTTTGCTGAAGGACGGTCGCTGAAAGAAAAAGCGGCGAAGGAGGCAGTTTTGACATCGGGCGAGTGACGGCAGTTAAATATATAGCAATACAGCAATAGTAAATAATTACACAATCCATCTGCTTCTTCTTTGGTTCGGGGTGTTTTAACCAGTGAAACATCTCGTGGATTTGGCGTTGCAATTGTCGTACAACTTTCGTAAGTCCGAGTACCCTTGATCTTCATAACACTCGCACAGACCGTTTCGAGCGTTGAGTCTCGGGTACATCGGCGTTGAATTTTTCAAAGGGTCACACCATACCGTTCCGCCTCTTTCCTCCGTCCACGCCGCGCGACACGTAGGATGAACATCGTCACTCTTTTTCTCCTTCTTCTCTCCAATTTGTGCTTCCTTCACTCGATCCCAAAACCTCTTCACCCGTTCCGTTTCCTTCCCGTTCTCGTCGTAAAACCACCCGTCCCCTAACACGCCTCTCTTTCGGTACGTCCCGCGGGAACCGCCCGAGCGGTAAAACTGAATCCATTTCTCAACCTCTAACACTTCACTATTCGTCATCGCGTCTACGTCTGCGGATCCTTCCTCTTCTCTGCCGCTTAAAAACCCTCTCGTTTGATCTTTGCCGATAAAAAAATGGTACTCTTTCCCTTCTCCGTAAAACATCTCGCCGCCTCTGGAAACGTCGAACACTTCTCCAACGAGACTTAAATGCAGAGATTGTTTTTCCAATTCGTCGCTCGTAAACACCACCACGACATCGCTTCTCATCAATCTACTCGCGATCGAACGATACGCATTCCGTGCCATTCCATTCCACGCGATCGCCACCGCGAAGAGAAGGCTCCAGAAGACATTTTTTCGTATCTGTTGGTGGTGTTTCCCTCGTCGTCGCCTTTTGTCTTCGACTCTCTTCTGCTTTTCCAGGGAAGGCTTCGGCAGCGTCGGTGGCTCCTTCTCTTTCCCGTTCGGAAGATTGGACGACGAACGACGACGACGACGACGACGACGACGACGCGAGTCCTCCCGAGAGTCACCGTCGTCGTTCCCTCCGTGCTGCCGCCTTTGGTGAAGAGCGGACATGATGTGGACCGCAAAGTGTCTTCCCACCAAAGGTCGTCTGGTGGAAGAGATACAAAAATTTTGAACTTTTTCCCCCAAACTGTTTTTTGTATTTAGGGTTTTATGTACTTTTTTTTTTCCCCCTCTCTCTCTCTCTCTCTCTCTCTCTCTGCCCTTACAAAACCACACATCATTATTATATCGCGCGAAACACCACCACGCGAGCAAAGAGAGAGAGTAATAAAGAGAGAGCGTTCGAGAGTAATAATAAAGAGAGGTCGTCGATCGAAGGTAACTCGAGCCGCGTGCATCCGACAAAAAGAGAGGGGGGTTCGAGAAGAGGCTTTGTGTGTCTTTGAGCGTTGTGTGGAATTGGAAAATTTTCAAAAAAGGAGGAGAAAAGCAACGGCATAATAATACTATATATACATTTGAAAGTCGCTTTGAAGGATCGATAGAAGAAGGGAAGAGAAAGATGTTAAAGCTGAAATCGCGAGCGGTTTTGGAAACGCCGACGACGGGGCTGTCTCGCCAACTCTCGAAAACAGGCATTAATAACGAAAACGAGAAGAACGCGCAGTCATCTGAACAACAACAACAACAGCAGCAGCAGCTTCTGAAAGCGAACGATGACGCCTCCCAGCAACAGCAAGGACAAGGCGCGCCTTCGCAGAAACCGAGCATCCACCGATACCCGGGCGCGTTTGGAAACCAACCTCGATTTGCACCGTCGCAACAGCCTCCTCCGTTTTCGCAAGACTTCGACGCGGCAGATTATTGCACTCCCGCGGATCAACAGTTTGAGTTGGTCGGGAACATAACGTACGCGAATAATATGAAAAATAGCAGCGGCGGTGGAGCAGGAGGCAACGAATCTCAACAAGGTTTACAGCCGTTCGATAGTTGCGAAGGGAAGGAGAATGGTATGAGCGGTAAAGGGTATTTTAGCTCAATGGTTCAAAACACGACCGGGAAACAGTTTGGCATGCGGTCGCCGGTGGCATTGAGCCCAATGAGACACAAGAGAGCGAGGTTAGGGTGTGTTATTGATTCGCCGAATGTGAGTCAACAAATGTATAACAACGAATCAAACCGAGGCGCATTGGACGTTATCAATGGAGCCGGAAACAGTTCTGGTCTTTCTGGTTTGCGATTTCAGCAATTGTCCTCTCAACAGATGCAGTTGACACCGAGAGAATCCTCACAGCCGTTTACGATCAGCAGAGCCGGAAGTCTTCCACAAGCGTGTTTGCAGTACTCGCAAGGCGGCGGTAATAGAAATAGCGTGAACGCTAACAATAACATGTTCGAAGTGCCACCAATTCCAAGCAGACAACAACAACATCATGGTGGAGCTGATGCAAATGCAAAGAAGGAAAAGTTGCTCCAATCGCCACCGATATCGCGAAATGCGTTTTTGAGGGACGAAGAGCAAGCGAAAGAATTACCCGCGCACAGCAGAAGAATATCAAATAACAATAGCAGCAGTGAAGATATGAAAGAAACCGCGCGAATGCTTCGTTTTCGATCGGAGTTCGCGGATTTAGGATTGATCGCAAAAGGTGGTTTTGGCAAAGTTTTGAAAGTCGTCCATCGGTTAGATGGGAAAATGTATGCAGTCAAGCGTACGGAAAAGAAATTATACGGTGAATCAGAAAAAAACGACGCGTTGAGGGAAGTACACGCGATGGCAGCTTTAACCTCGTTGAATTCTCCGAACATTGTGCGATATTACACCTCTTGGATGGAATACGACCATTTGTACATCCAAATGGAGCTTTGTGAACGCGGTGCGGTGAAGTTTGGACCGAACGCGAAATTCACAAAAAATGAAGGCGAAGTTTTGTTAGTCGTTCGCGACGTGGCAAGCGCACTATCTGTCGCGCACGACTCGGAAGAACGTATTGCGCACATGGACGTGAAACCGGATAATATTTTCGAATCAGAGAAGAAGATTTACAAGCTAGGGGATTGGGGACGAGCGACGTCGACGTGTAGCGAGAAGCGCAGGAAGCTCATCGGTGGCGCTTCAGAAGATGGCGATCAGAGGTACCTCGCCAACGAAGTTTTAAACGACGATTTTTCAAACTTGGCAAAGTCAGACGTGTGGAGTTTGGGCGCCACGGCCTTGGAGTTGTTGTTAGGGGAAGCGTTGCCGAAGAATGGAGATAAGTATTGCGCTTTGAGAGATGGAAAGTCGGTGAATGAGAACTTTGAGGATTTCGGTTTGAGCAAGTTTTCGTGCAGCGACGAAATGAAGGCGTTGTTGAAGCTAATGCTGGCGAAAGATCCGGAATCGAGGCCGACGGCGAAGGAAATCATGATAGAATGCGAAAAGTTGCTTTGTTTGACGAGCCCGTTGGACTCAGCGATGCTTTAGTACAATGGAGCAGAACGCGTGTTGTTGTAAAAAAGAGTCTTGTATTATTATCTCACATATATCTATCGTTACATATATACATCTACTAGTGCTACTAAATGGTGATGCGTGTCTTGTAATTGCGACTGCCGTAGGCAAACGCGTTGCCACACGCGATGCGCACGCGCTCGGGCGTACACGGTAAATCTAAATTGAACACTTTTCCTTCTTCTACTTCTTCCTCGTCTTCTTGTCTCGCGTAGTATATCGCATCTTTCACCGCGAAATACACCGAGTTTCCGAGCAAAAAAGGTGGTTCACCGACTGCTTTCGAACTTTGCACCGCTCTCGGATTCTTGGAATCGTGTAATAAAGTGACGTTGAACTCCTCCGGAACGTCGTTGGCGGTTGGTATTTTATACGTGCCTGGACCTCTCGTAAAATTCACGCCATCTTTAATCCAATTGTGCCCGTTTTGAGAATCGCCATATTTCAACTCTTCCAATAAAATCCAACCTAAACCTTGCGCAAAACCGCCTTCGACTTGGCCGATATCCAACGCTGGGTTGATCGAGTCGCCGACGTCCATGACGATATCTGTGCGCAAAACGTTCACGTCACCGGTTAGACAATCGACCTCGACTTCTGAACACGCCGCGCCGTAGGTGTAATAATTGAACGGGTTACCTTTGCCTACTGACCAATCCCAGTTGAGATTTTTCGTGACGTGCCAACCGTGCGCGGAGAGATCTATGCGTTGGAAATAGGCCGAGTTGACCACATCTTTAAACGATGCATCTTTGCCCATTTTCTCCTGAATTGGTTTCAAGCGTTCCATAATCTGCAAACACGCATCTTCAGTCGCGTCCCCGTACATGTCTGAACTTGCTGAGGCGGCCGTCGGAGACGCGTTCGGTATTTTCTCCGTGCTCGTCTCGAGGACGTGGACGTCTTCAAAACGAACGCCTAAGTTCTTGGCAGCAATTTGAGCCACTTTCGTAAACAAACCTTGGCCCATCTCGACACCACCGATAGAAATACCAACGGTACCGTCCAAGTAGACATTCACCAGCGCACCGGCTTGATTCAAAAACAAAGCGGTAAACGCAATGCCAAATTTAGCCGGCGTCGCTGCAAAGCCTCTCTTTTTGTATTTACTCATCTGATTAAAGGTTTCGACAGCCTTCCGTCGTTCGGCAAAAGTTGCTTCGCGTTTAGATTTCAACTCTTTCCAACAACTGCGAACTTGGCAATCGATAAGTTTCTGTCCGAAATGCGTGATATCACCTTCGTGATATAAATGGTTTTCTCTGAAAACGTCTGGCGCGACGTTCAAATGTCGCGCGACGTCATCCATTACGGATTCACCAATCATGATGCCTTGAGGACCACCGAATCCTCGAAACGCTGTGTTTGACGGTAAGTTCGTTTTGCAACAATATCCTTCTGCCCGTAAATTTGGAATATTATACGCGGAGTCTACGTGCAAGAGTGCTCTATCGAGTACGGAAGAACTCAAATCGAGCGAATTACCCGCGTTGTTGTAAATTTTCACATCCAACGCGAGTATTTTCTCACTCTTCACATCAAACGCCGCCTTCCAATCGCCTCTGAAACTGTGTCGATGGCCAGTGATTTGCATGTCTACGTCGCGATCCAAGACCAACGACACTGGTTTGCGCAGATGGTACGCAGGTACCGCAATAGCGACATTCATAAATCCCGAGCGCGACTCTTTCCCTCCGAAACCGCCACCCAAACGTTTCGCTTTACACGTGACTTTATTTCGGGAGAAACCTAAACAATCCGCTATGTACGCTTGGTGCTTCATAGGGCACTGCGTGGATGAAGTGGTGATCACTTCGTCGTTGTCAGTGACTTCCAAGACGCACGCGTTCGGTTCGAGATAGAAGTGTTCTTGACCGCCCACTCGAGTAGATCCAGAAATTATTTTAATATCAGAGCTATTATCTTCGTTTGCAAAGATTTCGTCGACATTTCCGGAATGCAAAGCGTGTCCAAGCATACCTTTCATGCCAATCATTTCGTCGGTGTAATACGATTTTTTTGCAATCGCATCTTCGATGGACAAAATCGGTTCTAGTATATCGTATTCGATTTTCACCGCGTCCGCTGCCTTCAACGCTAACGCTCTGGTTTCAGCGACGACAACACCGATAACTTGACCAACGCACGTGACATATTCCGTGGCAAAAATCTCCTCGTCGTGTGCAATCGGGCCGATGGTATTGGATCCGTGCTGGGGAATATCTTTTGCGGAAAAATACCCGAGTACGCCTGGAACATCTTCCACAGCGCTCGCGCTATCCACCGAAATAATCTTCCCGTGCGCGATTGTAGATAAAACCAAAGCTGCGTGGAGACATCCTTCAGGCTTTGCTGCATCGTCGCAATACACCGCTTCTCCAGTAGCTTGTATGTGCGCGGATTTATGCGCCAAAGGTTGGCCGACGACTTCACCGGTTGTTTTTTTTGTAAAATATTGCGCGCCAGACACCACCGACTGTCGCTCGTTTCGTCCGAGAGAAGAAAGTTCGTTTTGTTGAAGCTCGTATAAAGTAGACGAAGAAGAAGTGTTAACGACACTCCTCAAATCGCCCACGCAGTGTAAGAAAAACTTAAACACGAAGGATTTCGCGAGCGTGGTTCGATATTGCGCCATACCACCGGGCGCATTTTCGTCTACTAAACATTCTTTTTCGATTGCGCTCATGAGAAAATCTAGAGTTTCTTTCGTCATGCGTTTACCGACCATCCCGCTCGCCGTCTGGGAACAGAAGATTGTTTTAAAACTCAAGCCTCCAAAACCGATGGAAAAATCTAGACATTCACCAGTACTCGTATCAAAAAACGCTCGCGCGCCACACGTGACGATGGCGATGTCGTCTTCGCGCCTGTGTGACTGTTTGTACTCGTGAAAATATTCTTTGCCGGTCGTCGTCGACGATATTCCTGAATCGTTGAATGCTTTCAATTCGACTTGCTTCAAAATTTCATCCGGTTTTAAATCCACTTTGCGATAGGCTAAGAAAAAATCTCTCGCTTTGACGTATCTGTTCCCGCCTTGTTTGGACGTCACGACGAAAATAGCGTCTAACGCTATCCATAAAGGGTTCAAATCTGAAATCGGCGACCCGGTGACGATGTTGCCGCCGAGCGTAGAAACGTTTCTAATTTGCCTCCCAGCAAACCATTTCAACTGTTTGGAAATGGCTATAAATCTTTCCACGTTCGAAGCTTCTTTGCTACTACAAGCGTGCTCTAAATCTGAAAGCGAAATAGCCGCTCCAAAAACAGCTTCGCCGTTATCGTAATTCATACTAATTCTTCCGAGTTCTTCGATCGTGTTTCCGGAAACGTGAATGCGTCTCGGGTACGACGCTTTTTTAAACTTGATTTCGACTCCAATCTCTGTGTTTCCACAGACAATCTTAGAATCGTTCCCGGGATACGCGTCTTTCAAATCCAGTAACTCTTTTAAGCTCGTCGGTCGGTGCCATTTTACGCCGTCGTTGTGTATGGGATGTGTCATCGCGTTTCCGCCTTGAAACGCGAGCGTCACTAATCCATTTTCTTCTTTCGCGCGTCGTTTTAATTCGATCGGAAACAACGGCTCTTTGATAGCAGCGTTCGTATTCGTTCCATTTTCTTCTGAAACTTTCCCATCGTCTGTTCTACTGCTATTCTCCCCGTCGGTATCACCACATCCATTCGTGCACGGTTGTCCGGTACTCGCGCATATCGGCACCGTGGTCCCGTCGGAAACTTTCATAGATTTCTTAAACGCGTTCGAGATGTCTCCATCGATCGTTTCTTGCGAGTACACCTTATTCTCCACGAATGCGTCTACAAATCCTTTCAAGATCGGTCTGTATCCTGTGCATCTGCACAAGTTTCCTGACAACGCCTCTTCGATGTCGCGCGGCGATATTCTGTTCTCGTTACTCTTATTTCTCGAGTTTAATAGCAGCGCGTACATGGACATGACAAACCCGGGCGTACAAAACCCACACTGCGATCCGTGAGCCGACGCGTTGGCCATTTGTACCGGGTGCATCCCGTCTCTCGCGTTCCCCAATCCTTCGACGGTAATCACGTGGTGTCCTTCCAACGCATATATCGGCGTTAAGCACGCGTTCACTGCTTTGTGCGAGTACGAGTACGAGTCCTCCCGTGCGTCGTAGGAGACCGAAGACACGACGACGGTACACGCGCCGCACCCGCCTTCGCCGCACCCAAGTTTCGTTCCCGTCAATCCTCGTCCTGCGTGGTGAGAGAAAGAGAGAGAGAGAGAGAGAGAGAGAGTCGCGTAAAGTCAGCAGCTGTCTCGTTATAAAAAAGCACACGTCGAAAATTGTGCAAAAATGCGCACACACCATTTTACGTCGGTGTCGTACCTCTCAAAAACTCCAGCGCGGTCGTCTCCCCGATTCCATCGCGCAACGCGCATCGCTTCCCGTTCACGTACACGCAAAAACAATTTTTCGCTTCATTTTCTTGGTCGCGCACGTCGTTTACGTCCATGCTCGATGTTGTTGTTGTTGTTGTTGTTGTTGTTGTTGTTGTTGTTGTTGTTGTTGTTGTTGTGCCGAGAGAAGATTATGTGATGATTGCCGTTAGTTAAAAGAGAGAGAAAAAAAGGTCACAAAAAGTCTCTTTTTTTTTTTTTGTCTCTCGATTTTAAATCCTAAACACATGAACACGAAAGACTTTGTTTTACAGGGGAAAAAGAGTTTTTTTGACGACGAATTTTTTTTTTTTTTAGATATGAACACTGTGGGACACAAAGACAGACTTTATCAGACGACAGGAGAGACTGCCACATCGACCTTTTTCGTCGCTTTTTTCTCTTTTTTGTGGGTCGAGAGAGAGACGAGAGCGTTTTGGATATGTCTCTCTTCTCTCTTTTGTGTTCTCTTATTACCGAACAACTCGCTTTAACCACGTCGTCATTAGTAGTAGAGAAAACGAGAGGAAGACGCACTACTATTACTACTACTACTACTACTACTCATGAGTTCCTCGATTCGTAACGCGCTGAAGAAAGCCACCACGTTCTCCACTTTTTGTGCGACGAATCCGTTGTCGTCGTCGGGATGGGCCTCGCGGTTCGGGTGCGCTGCGGCGGTGGTCGAATCGTCGCGTAATCATCAATCCAAAAATCTGGGGGGAATCTTCAAGAGACGCTACGCGGACGATGCCGGCTTGAAAAAGACGGTGCTGTACGATTTCCACGTGAAAAACGGAGGGAAGATGGTTGAATTCGCGGGGTTTTCGATGCCGATTCAATACAAGGACTCCATCATGGAAGCGACGCAACATTGCAGAACGAAAGCGAGTTTGTTTGACGTGTCCCACATGCTCGGGTCGTCGTTTAAAGGGAAAGACGCGGTGAAGTTCGTGGAATCGATTACGGTCGCAGACGTGAAAGGTTTAGCCGATGGTACCGGGACCTTGTCTGTGGTCACGAACGATAACGGCGGGATTATCGACGATACCGTGGTCACGAAAGTGAACGACGAGTGGATTTACGTCGTCTTGAACGCCGGGTGCGCGGATAAAGACAAGGCGCACATCAACAAACACTTGGCAAAATTCGACGGCGATTGCAAGTTTATCGAACACTCGGACAGAAGTTTGTTCGCGTTGCAAGGACCGAAAGCAATGGAAACGTTGCAAAAGTTAACCGATGCTGATTTGAGCAAGTTGTACTTTGGCATGTTCAAAGAGATGACCGTGTCCGGGCAACCGTGCTGGGTGACGAGAACCGGATACACCGGCGAAGACGGCTTTGAAATCTCCGTTCCGGTTCCGGGGACGTTGAAATTGGTCGAAGACTTGGTCGCAGACGAGAACGTCCGTTTGTGCGGTTTGGGTGCCAGAGATTCCTTGCGATTGGAAGCTGGTTTGTGCTTGTACGGTAACGATTTGAGCGAAGAGACGACGCCGCCGGAAGCCGGCTTGACGTGGACCATCGGGAAAGCGAGAAGAGACACGTTTTCCTTTCCCGGTGGTGAAAGAATTCGCAAGCAAATCGAAGAAGGCGTCCCGCAAAGAAGAGTTGGATTTGAATTCTTGGAAAAAGGCGCGCCTGCGAGACAGCATTCCAAAATCTTAGACATGGACGGTAAAGAAGTCGGCGAAATTTCCAGCGGCGGCTTTTCCCCGGTGTTGGGGAAGAACATCGCGATGGGCTACGTCCCGAAAGCGTTGGCTAAAGCCGGCACCGAAGTGCAAGTCGAAACCAGAGGCAAAAAGACGAGAGCCGTCGTGAAGAAAATGCCATTCGTCAACACGACGTACTACAAACCGTAACGAAAAGTAGCCGTCGCCGTTGTATCTTGGGTTGTTTCTACACTCTCCCGTAAATAGCGTGTCTTTCACCATCGCTCGTCGTTTTCTCTTTCTTTCTACGCAGAGAGCTGTATCTCATCGAAGTCGTCGTTTTGGTTGCAAAGCGTATCTCGTCTCCTGGATTTTGTCCTCCTTCTTCTCTCTCCTCTTCTTCTTCTCTTCGATGATGTTTCCCAAAAAAGAGCCGAGGAGGAGGAGGCAAAAAATGGCGCCAAAAAATTCAAAATTTTTATTTCCCCAAAAGGGAAAAAGTCCGCAAAATTGTATGTCTTCTCTTCTCCTTCGAAAGAGCACTTGGACGACGACGACCACGTTCTTCCGTCAGCACAGCGTCGCCCTCAGGTTTGGCACCGCGCGTCGGGCGATGTCTTCTTCTTCGTCTGGGATGATGGCCCGACCTTTGGTATCCTCGATGATGGGACACACGCCGCGTGGTCGCGCGTCGTCGTCGTCGTCGTCGATCAACGCGAAAACGACTTTGAGGCGAGGAGAACGCGTGCGAACGTTCGCGTTCGGGGCGAGGAAAGCGCCGAAAGGGCAGCTTCCGGAACGCGAACCGAGCATGGGCTTAGATCCGGAAAATGCGCAGGCGAAGGTGAGACACACACACACACACACACACACACACACACACAGAGAGCACTTCGTCATAGAGAAACATTTTGATCTCTTCTTTTTCTTTCTCTCTTTTTGGGAGATATTTTCGAGTTCGGTCGAGAGAGAGAGAGAGAGAGAGAGAGAGAGAGAGAACATCGCACGACGACTCAACGCGCACCTCTTCGTTTTACGCACTGACGCGTGTATATTCTTCTCCGTCATTCGACGGTTTTTTGTTAAACACAGAAAAAAGCTCTCGAACGTGTTCTCGGGGAAATCGACTCCACTTTCGGTAAAGGGTCCATCATGAAATTAGGCTCCGCCGGCCAAGCGAAAGTGGCCACGTTTCCGTCCGGAGCCATGACGTTAGATATGGCCTTAGGAGGAGGGCTCCCGAGAGGAAGAATCGTGGAAATTTACGGACCAGAATCGTCCGGGAAGACGACGTTAGCCATGCACGCGATGTCGGAGATGCAAAAGTTGGGCGGTACCGTCGCTTTAATCGACGCCGAACACGCGTTTGATCCCGACTACGCGAAAAGGTTGGGCTTAAACGTGGACGATTTGGTCGTGTGTCAACCGGAAACCGGGGAAATGGCGTTGGAAGTTGTAGATACTTTAGTCAGATCCGCCGCGGTGGATTTGATTTGCGTGGATTCCGTCGCCGCGTTGGTACCGAGATCGGAAATTGAAGGCGAGATTGGTATGGTCCAAGTCGGCGCGCATGCGAGGTTGATGTCGCAAGCGTTGAGGAAGATTAACGTGAACGCAGCGAAAGCGAACACGACAATTTTGTTCTTGAACCAACTCAGATCGAAAGTTGGGGTAATTTACGGGAACCCAGAAGTTACTACCGGTGGTAACGCGTTGAAGTACTACTCCTCCGTTCGTTTAGACATTCGCAGAAAAGAAGTCATCAAAGGCAAAGCCGGCGAGGACGATCTCGGAACGAGAGTGAAAGTAAAAGTAGCCAAGAACAAAGTGGCGCCGCCGTATAAAATAGCCGAGTTTGATATGTTGTTCGGCAAGGGTATTTCCAGCGAAGGGTGCGTTTTTGACGTCGCGGAATCCACTGGCGTTATTGAAAAGAAAGGTTCGTGGTATTCGTTCAAAGGCGAACAGTTGGGCCAAGGTCGCGAGAAGAGTTTACTCGCCGCGAAGGAGAAGAAAGGTTTGTACGAAGAGATTGTTCGATTGACGAGAGAGGCGATCGCGGCAAAGATGGGTTTGTTAACTGGTGAAACTTCTTCTTCCATGGACGAAGACGACGAAGATGAAGACATGTTCGAAGATGAAGACGAAGAGGCCATCGCCGAAAGCGGCAACGTCGCCGCTCGATAACCTTTTATACAATTTTTCTTGTAAACTACAATACCTATTCAGTATGTACGTACGTATGTTATTTTTGTTTGGTATAAAACTATTAAAAGTCTCTCGCGTATCTCTCGGCATCGGCACCTTCGCGAAACGAGGCGTCGCCTAACATTGTTTTTGCGTCCAGAATTTTATCCGCTCTGGAAACTCGTCTTTCGTTGTACGCCATCCACCCGTCCAACTCTCTCAACTCTTCGATGGTGACTTGATTCCGTTTCAACGAAAGTTCCGAGAGCCTCTCGCACTGGCGTAAAACTACGGCAGGTATGCCATTTTTATCTATTCTATTCCCGTCTAATATTAGCGATTGAAGACTTTTCATATTTTTGAACGAACTCGGAATTGTGTCTATGCGTTTATTGTTTGCCAGATTTACGCGCGCGAGCGTCGTTTCGCTGCCGACGAAGTAGTGTTCCATAGATTCGCAAATGTGATTTTCATTCGCGTCGAAGAGTTGTAAAGGAGGACAACATTTGAAAAAACTCCGAGTAAACGAAGTTATTCGATTCCTCGAAAGGTTTAAATGTAACGGTGGTCGTTGTTTCCCATCTTCGTCTTCATCCGAATCGATTCGTATATCCATCGCGCCACTCAAGTTGTTGTTGCTTACGTCTAAATATTTCAAAAACTTCAAGTTCGTGAACATAACTTTGAAATCAATTCCCGCGTTCTCCAGTTGATTGTTGGGAAGGGATATTCGCGTTACGGTTCGCAACGGTTGTAACGTAAACACCGAATTTGGTACGTTCGCGATTAAATTGAAACTAAAATCAAACACTTTCACTTTCGCGTCCGCGCGTAAAGCTTCCAAAGCGGCCATCGGCAAAGCATCCAATCCAGAGTTTTGCGACGAGCAAATTCCCGTTTTCTCCCAAACGGACGACGACGACGACGAAAAAGATTTTTTCTCCGCCGCGCTCGTCTTTTCTTTCGTTCTTCTGCCTTCTTCTTCTTCTTCTTCTTCTTCTTCTTTACGTTTCATCATCTTCTCCTTCGCCTCTCGTCTTCGCTTCTCGGCGACCAAACTCGCTCCCGTTGACGACATTCCCGTCATCGTCGGCATCCCGTCGAGCATCATCGCCGTTATTTTCGTCCCTTTTTTTTTCTTCGGCACCACGTCTGCAAACGCTTTCTTCCCGTCCTCTGCCGTCACCGTCTTCCCCCCGACGATCAGTTTCATCGTCCGTTTCAACACAAAAGCTGTTCCCTTTTTCGCGTCGTTGACGCATCGTTCGAACACCTCGTCAACCGTCGTTCGCGAATCGATCTCGAAAGCGACAAAGTTGTGGTCTTTGTGTCGTTTGACCACGACCGAAAAAATACTTTCTTCTTTTCCTCCTCCTCCTCCTCGCTCTTCGTCTCCACTCGTTGTTGTTACAGGAAACGTTTTTTCGCTCTTCATGCGTGCGATGTCGTCGTCATCGTTTTCGTCGTCGTCCGCGCATATCATGCATGACAAAAGATATGATGATGATGATGATGATGATGCACTACAAATAATATAGTGTTGTGCGTTTTTTTTTGTGCCTTTTTTTTCCCCAACACAACAAAAAAAATATTTTTTTTTTGTTCTTTTTTTTGTCTCTTTTCTTCAAATAATTCTCTCTCGTCTCGTCTCGTCTCGTCGTCAAAAATATCTCTCTCATCAAAGTCGTCCTTTGTGTTGTATTCATCAAAAGAAGAGTAAGTATATATACACAATACACTACACTACTATATACTATGGGAGGCGTGTTGTCCGTTCCCGGGGGAGGGGGCAGTGGCCCGGCCGTGGAAGACGTCGTCGCTTTGGCGGAAAGCAACGACGTCCCGTACGCCATTCCTTTGCCGGTGAACGAGGTGCGGGGTCGTCGTCGTCTTCTTCTTCTTCGTCGTCGTCGTCGTCGTCTTTTTCTCATCGTCCCAAATGTCGTCATCAAATATCTTATAATTCCAATGTCTCAAACGATTCCAACAACGCTTCTTCGTCGACAAAAACAACGACGACAAACAGAGCAACACGAAAGTGTACTTCGACTTGAAACTGTCTCGCGACCGCACGTTCGAACGACTGGGCCGCGTCGTCATCGAGCTGAAGGAAGACGCGTGCCCGAAAACGGCGGAGAATTTCAAACAGTTGTGCACGGGAGAGAAGGGATTCGGATACGCCGGGAGTCGATTTCATCGAGTCATACCGAATTTTATGTGCCAAGGAGGCGATTTTACGAACGATAACGGGACGGGAGGCAAATCTATTTACGGACGAACCTTCCCAGACGAGAACTTCGATTTACCACACAACGGACCAGGCATTCTATCCATGGCGAACGCCGGCCCGAACACGAACGGATCCCAATTTTTCTTGTGCACCGTCGCGACGCCGTTCTTAAACGGCAAACACACGGTGTTTGGACAAGTCGTGGAAGGATATTCGGTCATGAAAGCGTTAGAATCCGTCGGTTCGCAATCCGGAGCGCCATCCTACGACGTCTTCATCGACAAGTGTGGTATCGTCGCGAGCGCCGCCGGTCCGTCCTCCGGGTCGCGCGTAAAAAAATCGACGCGTCGCGTTCGATCCAAAGCGCCCGCCCGTCCGACGACGACGACGTCCTCCAGAGCCTCCGCATTCGTACGAAGAGCCTCCGCGTTATCCTCTCCAAGAATGCGCGTCGCGGCCGCGTGCGTGTCCGTAGTCGTTTAATTTGTAATCGAACGCTTTCTTCTTCTTCTTCTTCTTCTTCTTCTTCTTCTTCTTCTCTTTGACATTTCCAATTTCATCGTCACAAAAAAGTCATCGGTCGAGCGTTGGAACGTCGCCGCCGTCTTCCGAAAAAGTACTCCCGAAAGAGAGGCGACGGTGGAGACACAGAGACAGAAGAGAAGGGTCTGTCGCGAACGCACCACGAAAGGAAGACGATGTCGTCGTCTGGGACGACAGCATCGACATCGTCTCGCGTTTTTGCGGCGACGAAGAGGAGGGCGTCGAGACTCTCGAACGACGAGCGACGCGCAGAGTCGCCGTCGCCGTCCCCGACGATTCAGAAGACGAAGAACACTTTGGAAGACGCCGGTGACGACGACAACGAGGAGGAGGACCCCGTCGAGGCGAAGACTGCGGAGGAGAAACACTGTTGGGCGCCTTTACACGAGGACGTCTCGAAACTCCACGTCGCGGACGGAGTCGCGTTGGAGGCGAAAGTATACGGAGACGAAGACGCGCCGGTACAAGTCGTGTGGGGCCACGGACTCGGGTCGTCGATGACGAACGAGGATACGGAGTCCTTGTGGAACTTTTGGGACGTGGGACGAGAGAGAAGAAGAGAGAAATATTCCAGGGGCGGGATGGCGGCGTCGACGACGACGACGACGACGTGCGAGGACGAGGAGGACCATAACGACGATAGCGAGAAGAGCAGCGAAGAAGAAATAATAGAAGATGTAGAACACGCAAAGGAGGAGAACGTGAGGATTGTGCGGTATAACGCGAGAGGGCACGGATATTCGTCGCCTGCGGAGACGAGTTCGCAGGCGAAGTGGGAGAACATGGCGGTGGATATGTTGAAAGTGGCCAATTTGAAACAACACACCAGGATTAGTAAGAAAACGGGTAAGGAGAAGAAACAAAAGTTGATTTTAGGAGGCGCGTCAATGGGCGCGGCGGTGGCCTTGCACGCTGCCGTGCAACGCGGGGATGTCTTTCCGGATGGAATAGTGTTAGTGTTACCGCCGACGATTTACGAACAGAGGAAAAAACGAGAGCAGAGTTTGAAGAAGAAGGCGTTGGAAGGACCGCCGCCGCCGCCGAGGTTGAGGAGACCGAGGCCAATTTTCGACGGCGAACCGGAAGAGGTGTACGTGCCAAGAGCGACGGTGGAGTTTGGTATGCAAGACGAATCGTACGTGGCGGTTTCCGTTGGCGCGGCGCAATCGAATTTACCACCGCCGGAAGAGATTGCCAACGCGATGGCGAAAGTGCCGTGTTTGCTCTTAGCGTGGGATTGCGGCGATGCGACGCACCCGCTGAAAAGCGCGGAGGAGTTGAAAAAATTGATTCCCCACTGCGAAATGCACGTAGCGAAGACATTAGAAGATACCAAGAAGTGGCCGAGAATGATTCGAGATTTTATTCGAAGCATATCGAGATCCGGAAGTGGTGTGAGAACTTCGGACGTTCACATTTTGAGGAGAAGTTATAAAAATGAAGGGGACGATACGGAGGTGACCACGACGGATTGGGACACGACCGATCACGACCAATATTAATTAATTAAGAATTTCGTAGTGTTTTCTTCGATTGTAAAACTAGTAACTGTTGATGATAGGAAAATATGTAGACATTGTTGGATTGATTCATAATGTATTGGTAAAAGTTTTTGTCTCTCTTTTTTTGTCTCTCTCTTTTTGTCTCTCTCTTTTTGTCTCTCTTTCTTCACTCGTGAGTACGCGGGCGTGGTAAATTACACAATAATCTTGCACTCCCAGGACATCCATTTTCGTGCGCGTATTTAAAACAGTTGAAGTGACGGTTGCTGACAGCTTTTATACAAGTAAAGTAAGTCCAATGACATCCGTTTTCGTGCGCGTATTTCAAACACTCGAGGTGACCACTTTCGGCAGCAGAATCACACAACGTCTCTTTGTCCCAATGACATCCATTTTCGTGCGCATATTTCAAGCACTCGAGTTGACCATTAGCGGCAGCAACCTGACACGTATCTTTACTCCAAGGACATCCATTTTCGTGCGCATATTTCAACCACTCGAGATGACCATTCAAGGCAGCTCTAGAACAAAGATTTTGATAAGAACTTGTATTCCAAGGACATCCATTTTTGTGCGCATATTTCATACACTCCAGGTGACCATTTTCGGCAGCTTCAGAACAAGTCCTTTCATCCCAAGGACACCCGTTCTCGTGCAAGTATTTCAAACACTCGAGGTGACCATTTTTGGCAGCCATAGAACAAGTCTTTTCATTCCAAGGACATTCGTTTACGTGCGCGTATTTCAAACACTCGTGATGACCGTTTCTGGCAGCATAATGACAAGTCCATCGATCCCAAGGACATCCGTTTTCGCGCGCATATTTTAAACAGTCGATATGACCATTTATGGCAGTCAAAGAACAAGTCCCTTCATCCCAAGGACACCCGTTTACGTGCGCGTATTTCAAACACTCGAGGTGACCTTTTTTGGCAGCATAATGACAAGTCCTTACATCCCAAGGACATCCGTTTTCGTGCGCGTATTTCAAACACGCGAGGTGACCATATTCGGCAGCATTAGAACAAGTATCTTCATTCCAACGACATCTTTTTTCGCGTGCATATTGCAAACACTCGAGGTGACCATTTTGGGCAGCTTTTGAACAAGTATCTTCATTCCAACGACATCTTTTTTCGCGTGCATATTGCAAACACTCGAGGTGACCATTTTGGGCAGCTTTTGAACAAGTATCCTCATTCCAACGACATTTGTTTTCGCGTGCATATTGCAAACACTCGAGGTGACCATTCAAGGCAGCATTTGAACAAGTATCTTTGTCCCAACGACATCCGTTTCTGTGCGCGTATTTCAAACACTCGAGGTGACCATTAGCGGCAGCAGACTCACAAGTCTCTTTATTCCAAGGACACAATTCACCGCGTAAAAATTGAAGCAAGCCAAAGTTTCCATTCAGAGCCATTTGTGCACAAAATCGTTCCTTCTTTTCAAAACACTTCTCGAGAGCCCAAGATATGGTCGATGTTGTGTCAAAATCTCCAATCTTGAATGCATCAGGTAATCGCGCACCCGACCGTTTTATCGCCGCGCGACTTTCAGGATTGACGTCGTAGAAAAATTTAACGTCGTTACCATTCAGCTTCGTCATGACGTGGGTATTAAAGATATCCGGATGTTCCGTCACGATTTTCCATACGGGTGTTGGTTCTTCCATCTTGTCGCGTCGTCTTTTCTTCGACATCGTGTTTACGTCTGCGCTTTGAAGAAAAAAGAAGAGAGAACTGCACCACAGCTTTTCTCTGCTCTCTCAACTTTGTCTATGCCAACTCCACCTAAACGGTTAAACTCGAAGCACGTTTTACCGCGCGCTTTCTGACTTCGTTCTGGTCGAACAACACCTGAAAGCGAACGCGCGTCGGGATACCCCGGGTTCGTCTCTCGAGTTTCTCCAGCGCGTTTGAAACGCGCACGCTCCTGTGTTCAAAAGAGAGTGAAAAAGACCCGCGAAAAGCTGTGGCTCTGCGATAGAAACGACAGAGACGAAGAAGAAAAGACGCGCAAATAGAGAAACTCCGAAACGCTACGCGAAAGGAAGAGTCTAGTGCGATCGTGTCGCAGACTTTGCGTGTTCTCTCTCTCTCTGCGCGCGCGCGCGCTCCTCTTTGTGAAGAAGAACTCGCGCCGTTTCTCTTTTTCCTCGAGCGAGAGGTGCGCGAAAAAAGAGACGTTTCCGAGAAAAAAAATGCGTTTTAGAGGAAAAGCAATTGAAAAGTGTATGTCGTTGTGTATATTAATTAAAAAGTGAAGACGCGGAGAAGCTTCTTCGGCACCAAACCCCGTTCTCTCGTTCGTTCTTTCGTATGCGCGCGTAAAAAAGGCCGTTCTAAAACAAACCCGTAGCCCGTAACCTATCCAAGGACAAACGCGCTATACGCGTTCTACGAGTCTCACATCCGTTTTCGCGCGCATATTGTAAACACTCGAGGTGACCATATGAGTTAGCACAAGAACAAGTATCTTCATTCCAAGGACATCCTTTTTCGTGGGCGTATTTCAAACACTCGAGTTGACCATTTTCGGCAGCTTTAGAACAAGTTTTTTCATCCCAAGGACACCCGTTTACGTGCGCGTATTTCAAACACTCGAGCTCACCAAAATTAGCAGCATCAGAACAAGTCTCTTCGTCCCAAGGACATCCGTTTTCGTGCAAATATTGCAAAGACTCGAGTTGACCATATCTGGCAGCATTAGAACAAGTATCTTCATTCCAAGGACATCCATTTTCGTGGGCGTATTTCAAACACTCGAGTTGACCATTTTCGGCAGCTTTAGAACAAGTCCCTTCATCCCATGGACACCCGTTTTCGTGCGCGTATTGTAAACACTCGAGGTGACCACCATTATAGGCAGCATAAGAACAAGTATCTTCATTCCAAGGACATCCTTTTTCGTGCGCGTATTTCAAACACTCGAGGTGACCATTAAAGGCAGCATTAGAACAAGTCAATTCATCCCAATCACATCCGTGTTCGTGCGCGTATTTCAAACACTCGAGCTTTCCTTTTTCGGCAGCTTCACAACAGGTCCTCCAATCCCAAGGACATCCGTGTTCGTGCGCGTATTTCAAACACTCGAGGTGACCATAATGGGCAGCACCCCAACAAGTCCAATCATCCCAAGGGCACCCGTTTTCGCGCAAAAATTGAAGCAACTCTAAGTTTCCATTCCGAGCCATTCTCCAACAAAATCGTTCCCTGTTTTCAGAACACTTCTCTAAAGCCCATGATATGGTCGAGGTCGTGTGAAAATCACCAATCTTGAACGCAGTAGGCAATTGCGCGTTCGAACTTTTTTGTATCGCCGCTCGACTTTCGCTATTGACATCGTAAAAGAACTTCACGTCGTTCCCGTTCAGCTTCGTCACGATGTGGGTGTCAAAAATATCGGGGTGATCGGTCACGAGTCGCCACAATAATCCGTTATCACTCTTTACCCGCTCGGCTGTTGTTGTTGGTCGTGCTTCCATCTTCTCGCGTCGTCTTTTCTTCGACATGTGGCAAGAGCAATTTCCAAGAATTCAGTTCACCGCGCGCTCTGAATCCGTTAATGAAGAAGAAAAAAACAACGCGTCGTATCACCGGGGGAGTTTCTCACACTCCGATGATGAAACAACAACTTGCTGCGCGGCCAGACCCCTCTCGTGTGCTCTTTGTGCGCGCGCACTTATGGAGCTTTTTTACTTGTTTTGAAAAACGATGCGTTTTTTTGTACGGAAATCGTGTGGGAAATCTCATTTTTTTTTAGTAGAAAAGTCAAGTGTCGTCTACAAAACAGAAGGATCAGAAAAATATGTCTGCGAAAAGGCCCCCTCGAATGCGAATCGAACGCGTGCAAAAAAAAAGAGGTGGAGATGGGAGGTATCGATCCCCCTACCCCTCGAATGCGAATCGAATGCTCTACCATCTGAGCTATTTACATCATTAACATTAGTTAAAATCAACGGAAAACACTAACAACGGCACTAACCTACATCCCCTACCCTAAACTCCCAGGCCCTAAAGCACCCGTAAATCGAGCTTGAGGTTGTTTCAGAAAATCGAAAATTAAACTCTATCTGCTCTTAAAAAAACGACATTTTGAAACCCCAAACAGTTTTCAAACAATTTTTTTTGGTGTCGTTTTCCTTGGTTCTCATTGGCAAAAAAAATCAAAAAACAAAAAAAGATTCGACGACTTTCTCTAAAAGCACGTTGTTTTTGTGCGTCTTTTTTCTCAATTAAATTGAATTTTGAAATTGTCAAAACATCGCGCGACCAATTATACGCTTCTTCTTCTAATAACAACAACACTGTTATTCGATATTAAAAATGCAAACCATCAAAATCGTCGGCGCAAAAACGTCTTCCTTTTCCGCCATCTCTGTTCCGAGATCGCAATTTTCCGCACGCAAATCCATCGCGGCAACACAAAGAATCATCATCCAATCTTCTTCATCACAAAAGAAGTTGATTTCTTTTAACAACAACAACAACAAAAGGAACTCAGCGCTCGTCGTCAGAGCGGAAGGTGGCGACGACGATGGGTTCGAGGTTCCGGATTTCGTGAAAGATTTGATGAAACCGCCTGACGCGTCGGTGGCCGCGCCGGCGTGGTTAGAACCTCTTCTCGGTTTAGCCAAAGAGTCTGGGGATTCCGCGGTTGGAATTGGCTACGCGTTGATGATTGTCACGTCTGTCTTTTTCTCCTTAATTTTCGCGTTGATTGGTTTGCCGGGCCCGTTGGTCTTTTTAATGTTCGCCGGCTCGAGCGGATACACGTGCTGGCAAGCGACGCCGTACTTGAACGAGATTGCGAACTCGGCGATGGGTGGTTCTTCTTCTTCTTCTTCTGTTGAAGACGATTCTTCTGAATAATTATTTACTATATATTAAAACATGCTTGCAAATCATCAAAATATACTACAACACAAAATAAAATAAATTCATAAAAAAAATAATCATCTTCTTTCCCACGGTTTATTCTCCTCGTTCGTTTCCGCCGCCATTCGCTTTCGAACTCTGTTGGCCATCACGACCGACCTCACGCCTTCAAAGTTTTTCGTGTCGCAGTTCGAGCACTCGCATCCTCTCGAGTGTTCTTTTAATTTTCCTTTCAACTTGTCGCCGCCGAAGAGCGCGGTATCGAGGACGTCGATGTACAAACTCGGCCCGTCGTTCGCTAATCCAATTTTGGCCGTGCCTTCCGCCATGATGTCGTCTTCGCTGTGCGAAAACTTGTAGGTTTTGAATAAAGTTTTAAACGCGTCTAAACTATACGCCGTGGCTAAGAAGGAAAAGCAGGAAAACATGTCGGAATAAATCGAGCTCGGGAGCCGACTCAACACGCCTTGTAACGAATACTCCTCATTCGGGGAAGACGCCATCAAAGCCGTGGCGTAATCGACGCTCGCTAACATGCTCAAAAAATATCCAAAGCCGACAGCTAAACTGGCGTAGGTCAAAATTTCGGTGTTTCGCATGGCCCCTTTACAGTGCGTGCAATACTTCGTGTGCATCTCCCACGTGTCGAACAGCTTAGATTCGTCTCGCTCGATTTCAGGCATCTTATCGTTCCCTGGTTTCCACGGAATCGGACCGTTCCTCCTAAACCATTTGTAAAACATCACCGTCATTTTATCAGCACCAGTTGGAATAAACACTTGATCTTTCCATTTCTCGCCCATATTCGCGTCTGGAGATTCCTCCAAGTGCTTCTTCATGACGATTTTCTCCTGCTGATGTAATAAAACCATGTCTTGGTGTAAAAAGGTCGGGCCTAAGACATGCGTCATCCACGCCGGCGAGGTCAACGTGAACAGGTTCAGTTTGAACCATCTGTGTTGTCTCACTTTATTGTCCCCTTTAAACTCGTTTCGTTGGCACACGGTGGCGACTAAGTGTCGACACCACCCCGGTTTCGTCGGGACGCAATAGTGACTGGTTAAAAATCGACACTCTTCGTGTCGCCAATCGATTTTTAACAAACACGGCGGTTGGAAATCGTAACTCGCTTCGCCGTCGTATTTACCGATGGTGTTGAATGGAGGCACCGCCGGGTCCATGGCGCATCGAAACCCGGCGTTATCAGTCGTCGGTCGTTCCACGACACACGCGAAACCGGCGGGATCTTTGTACCGATCGCCGACTAACGTGTGGTGCGAAACAACCGCGTGCGCCGGGTCAATCGCGTTTTCAAAGAACGCGCACCATCCGTACGGTAAATCCCTCATTTGCCAGTGGTTTCTATACGCGCCACCGGGTGCTTCACCGCTTTTTGTCACTCCTTTCATCTCTGGAATCACAGGCGCCGGCGTCATCATCGCTTCCGTTTTCACTTTCTCGTCCGAACCGCTTTCGCCCCAACACCAAATCAATCCTTGCTCTTCCATGGTCGGTCTCGACCTCGCGCACGACAACGGGTTCCCTTTGATCCTCTCTTCTTCCCTTTGGTTACTCGCCTGTGGCATCGCCGTACACTTCCCGTCACCATCGAACCGCCACGCGTGGTAGGCGCACAAAAGCGACCCGTCCGGTTCGACTCTTCCTTCGCTCAGCGGCGCCAACCTATGCGGGCACAAATCTTCAAACACGTTCCACTTTTTTCCAACCGAGTCGTACCAGACGACCAAATCCGTCCCTAGCAAGGTCACCGGGTGTGGTTTCAGAGGGTCAATCATATCCGCCACCGCTACCGGATACCATTGTTTCGTCCACGAAAAATTGTCTTCTTTCTCCACCAAATGGGCTCGGTCTGGGTGCATGCCGATTTTCGGAATCGCAGATGCGACGTCTTCGACTTCCAGCGTTTCGTTCAAGCGCCCGGTCGTCTCGATCGACGGGTCCGAAATCGCCTGTCGTCGCCTTCTCTCCGCGCCAAGGTTTTTTCGTCCACCAACCGGGCCTCTGCGCACGGCCCTCGCCCCGTTCTGTCGTCGTCCTCCTCCCTTCGACACATTCGACAAAACCATGGACGACGCGCGATTTTTTTGAGACGACGACGACGACGACGACGATGCGCTCGCAAACATCATCGTTTCCGTCGTCGTCGTCGTCGCGTTATTCCACACCGCTTATTCGTGCCTCCTCGCGATGCAACAAAAGAAGAAGACGACGACGAAGAAGAGAGATAGAGAGGTGTAGCTCTGTGGCAACCAACCAATCAAAGCTCTTTTCAGTCTCGTGTGTGGATAAAATAATACTGTGTCGATTTTTTGGATGGATTTTTTGTTTTTTTTTTCTTTTTCCAATAAAATAAAAAGTTTGAAGATTTTGTTTGTTGTGCATCAAATGTCTCACAAAAATGTCTTCAAAATACGTACGAAAGAAAAAAAAGAAAAAGTATATTCGACGAACGAACGAACGAAGAAGGCCAGAAGGCGTTACGTGTTGGATCGATCTGAAAAGAAGAAGGAGCATTACACACACACACACACATACATACATATATATATATATATAATATCGTCGTTGTCGTCGTTTAAAACATAAGAGCTACATAGTGGGAGGAGGAAATACAAATGCATAAAAAAAAATGATGGATTATCATTTTATTGGTTTATTATTTTTCCGCTTCGGATTGCATGAGCGGCGAGCAAACTTGCCAACTCCCGTCGGTTCCGGTAAAGCACCAAATGCCACTATTATCGCCCGCCGGGTTTCTGCACATGTTCCCCGGATTCTCTTCGATGCCTTCGGGGTAGTTGGCGTTGTCGTACGGTTTTTCACCGTCCGCAACGTACTGGTCTGCCCAGTTGATGCATTGTTGACCGTCTCTGGTTTTGTCTTGGCATCCTCGATAACCGACGCCGAATTCGCCGTGCTCGATTTCGTCGCACGTCGCCACCGGTTGGTTAGCGTTGTGGACTTTCATGACAGTCGTCGCCGACGCGCCAGACGGGTTAGTGACCGTGGTCGTCTTAATCATGTCGCCGTCAGCCGTGTACTCGGTTTCGACGTTGATGATAGAGCCGTTTTCTGTTTTCGTTTCTTGTTCCACGATGGTTTCGCCGGTGTTGAGCGTGTCCGAGGCAGGGAGGTTGGTATTCGAGTTGGCGTTGGAGGTAGAGGTGATGGTGGCTGTCGTTTGTTGTTCAGAAGGAGGGGTAGTCGACTGACTCCCAGCACCGTCTTCTTGACCTGGAGTTTCTGCATTCGCGTTGGTCGCATCCGTTTCCGGCGGAGTCGTAGAGGAAGCATCCGTTTCCGGTGGAATCGTAGAGGAAGCATCCGTTTCCGGCGGAGTCGTAGAGGAAGGAGGAGTCGACTGGTTCCCACCACCACCAGCACCGTTTTCTTGACCTGGAGTTTCTGCATTCGCGTTGGTCGCATCCGTTTCCGGTGGAGTCGTAGAGGAAGCATCCGTTTCCGGCGGAGTCGTAGAGGAAGGAGGAGTCGACTGGTTCCCACCACCACCAGCACCGTCTTCTTGACCTGGAGTTTCTGCATTCGCTTCTGGTTTGATAGCCGCGCACGGTCCACAAGGTTGGCCCGCGACGACATGTGTCACCGGGTCCACTTGTACTTCGGATGAAGACGAAGCAGAAGCAGGTGAGGCCGAACTTGAAGTCGATTCACTAGCTGGTTTCGGTTTCGTACCCGGGCACACGCAGTGACCAAATATATCTGTTCTCCCGGTCATCACCGCCGTCGCCGCCGGGCCGTTCGGACCGTCGTTCGTGGATTCGTTCGAACTTCCCGGCGTCGCATCAAAGTTTGGAGCGTTTTCTGCCTCTTGCGCTTTCTTGTATTCTTCTGCGCTTAGTTGCGTCGGCGCGGTGCCGCACTGGTCCATTGACTTTGCGCCGAATTTGTGATACTGATCGTGGTTCATCTCCACGTCGTTTCCTTGATCTTCGTTCCCGTCGTCGTCGTCGTCGTCTGTAAAATTCCACCAGCCGCCGCCCAACAACTTTCTCTTCGAGGCGCCTTGCAGAGCAAACTCCTTCTTCCCCAAAGCGGCGTCGCTATCGCACGCGACGCAGTACTGTTGCCCCCAGTTTGGTTGGAAATACCCGTCCGGGCACGCCATGCACCCTTGCGCCTCTGGGAACGGGTTGAACTGCCCCGGCTGGCATCGCTTACACGTCGTCAGCCCTTTCTCGTCGGCGTACGTCCCAATTGGACACTCTTCGCACTCGCCGTTTGTGTTTGTAAATGTTCCGGGAGAGCAATTGCTCTTATTCGCTTCTGCAGAGTTTTCCGGTAAAACCGTATCGGCGCTCTTTTCGTCCGCCGGGCACGACGTTCCGTAGTGCGTCAAAACATCTTCGTAAAAGCCCGGGCAGTGATGATCGCACGAACCAAAGACAAAGTGTCTGTCTCCATCTCGTTGAAACGTTCTTTGCATGACTTTATGTCCATCATACGTGAATTCTTTCGTGCACTCGGTCATGTGCTTCGTCACGTTCGCGTTTCTTTCCTTGACTGAAACTTCGTTTACGGGGTCGTTCGAAAACAACGTAAACTCAAACGGACCGTCGTGGTGGAACTGGACGTCGTCGTCTTGTTCGATCTCGTATCGCCCACACCCGCCGTGCGTCATCGTGTGCCCGGTTAATCCGTGGATGGACACGCGCGCGCCGACGACTTCGCCCCAATCCGCCAGGTCTTCCACGCCAAAGGTATCCACCAAAAGCTGTTGTTGTTGTTGTTGATATAAAGAGTCGCGAGTATTGTAAAGGTCAGTTATTCGTCGTTACGTCCAAAAGAAGATGATGAAGAAGAAGAGTGAAGTTGTGTTTTTCTCCCGTTTCCGAAACGACGAACTCGTTGTTGTTGTTGTTTGCACAAAACGAAGATCATCATCATCATCATCATCATCATCCAATCGAGAGACGGGCCGCGGAATTGGAGAGCGATGAGATACAAAAAAAAAGCCATCTCGTCTCTATACCTGCGCGACTGGCGAGCACCCGGTGTGCAGCACCACCTTCTTCGATTGTTGTTGTTGTTCGTTTCCCAGCATACGCATCGTCGTCGTCGCATTATTATTTCCCACGATGATGGAACTCCGGTATCCCGAGACGTAACTGCCGAGCGCGACCGTCGCCACGCCGATGCCGCCCAAGACAAAGTTGCGCAATGGGGTCGTCTTTGTGTTCGTCGTCGTCGTCGTCCTTTCCCGGTAGTGCTGCGACGCTTTGGTGGTAGTGTGTTTTATGGACGACAACAACGCGCGCGTCTCCGGGTGAAGAAGACGCTCGGTTTCTTCGATGGTGTTGGTGTTGTTGTTTGACATCGTGTTTTGCGCGCTCTCAATAGTATAGAGTGTGTGTGATGTATCAGAAGCGCGTCGTACCAAACGCAAGGGAGGAGAGAGTGAAGACAAGTCCCCGCGGGTCAAAAACGTTCTTTCGAAGAAGAAGAAAAGACACTCTGCGTAATTTAGGGATTTAAATTAAATTAATTTTCCCTCCTCTCTCATTGTATTATACAGTATTCTCAGTATTTTTTACAACGACGACGTCTTACTACTACACTAGGCTACAAAAATGAAACAACACAACGATGGATTATGAGGAGTAGTACCGATGAAATGGAAGAAGTCTTGGACGACGACTCTTCCGTACACTGCCACCACTTCTTTCTTTACCGCGTTTACCACCACCACCACCATCCCGATTTTTCCTTTTTCTTCAAAGTTTTCGTACTACTACTAGGTGTTTCTTCTGAGCGTACGCTTTGAGACGCTCCGACGACGACGACGTCTTTTTGGTGATGCGAAGCGCTCGAGTCGTCCGGGAAGACCTCGTCGGCCGCCGCGGCGAGCGCGGAGGAAGCCGGAGAAGGACACTGAGAGATGCTCGTGGCACCTCGTTTGGTACTCGAGGACGTTGAAGTCGATGGTGACGTGGTATGAGAAGCGGGTGAAGGCGCCGGCGTCGCAGGGCCGCTGTCCTCTTGCTTTTCCTTTGTCGTCGTCGTCGTCGTCGTTGTTGCCGACGTCTCGTCTGAGACGCTTTTTGCGCTGCTATTCTCACCGCTGTTGCTATCGCTATCGTCTTCTTTGACTTTCTTTGCCGCATCTTTTGACGCATCTTGCGCCGTTACCGCGCTCTTTTTGCTCCCGTTGGAGGCATCTTCTTCAGCTTTATTCTTCGCGTCAGACGTCACCACCCCTTCGACGTTTTCTTTCGCGTCCTCGAAGGCATTTTCGGCTTTCTTCTTGGCGGCGTTGGCGGCATCTTCTGCCGCTTCCTCGGCGGAAATCGTCGCTTTCTTTACGCCGTTCGCGGCATCTTCTGCATTCTCTATAGGATCGCGCGTCGTCGCTTTCTCAACGCTCTTTTGCGTCTTCTCTGCCACATCTTTGATATCCTGCGAGACGGTTTCAGCGGATTCCTTGACGGCATTGACGGCAGACGAAGCCGATTTCTGCGCATCGTCGGTCGCCTCGTTCGCATTCTTCTTCGCGTCCGCGACGACTTTATCGGCGGTGTCCTTGGCCCATTCCCACCCATCGACGGACCCAAACTTTGACCAATCGAAATGGCCACCTTGTAATTTGCGTCTGGACGAGTCTGCTCTCGCCCCAGGACACGTTTCGCAATATTGCTTCCCGTCTGCGCTTTGATACCACCCGTCCGGGCACGGGATGCATTCGGATTGGCCTTCGTGTGGTTGCATGGTACCAGCCACGCACGGCTGACATTCACTTGCATTCGGCTTGTCGGAGTAATGCCCAACTGGACACGCTTGGCACTTACCGTTCGCTTGTACATAGTCGCCCGGGGTACACTTTTCTTCCTTTCTCAACTCAACGTGGCCAATTTTTGGCACTTCTTCTTTTCCGCAATACGGCGTCCTCGTAAACGATGGGCACGTGTCCAAGCAACTGCCCCAAACGTAATCCGTCGTCTCGCCGTCAAATACTCGGTTATAAAACGTCACGTCGCCGTATTTATATTGGAACGTGCACTCGCCCATTTCCATCGGTCCTCCTCTCGATCCGCCGTTTTCACCATTCGGTGATTTCCAAGACGGACACCTCGGGTCCGAATCCGATTCCGATCGACACCCGATATCTTTCGTCGCTGAGTGCGCCGTTGTGTTCTTCTTCTGGTACAACGCGAACCCGAACTGCGTGCCGACGAACAACTCATCCGTATGGATTTGATACGACCCGCACCCGGCGTTTTCCATCTCGAGGCCTCGTACGAACGTGAAATCGTTCGTATCGGATTTAAATATGATCTTCGCGCCGACTTCGTTTCCCCACTCGCTTCTGTCCTCGATCGTCCAGGGGAGTTTGTCGCGCGGGGAACATCCGGTGTGCAACGATATGGTCATGCCTGACGTCTTCATCTCGTTGACATTCGTTTCCGTCATCGGATCCGTGTTTTGATCGGAGTACACGGGGTTTTCGTAGTACGGCGTCGCGCCTAACACCACCGTTTTTTTATCCGTCGTCGTCGTCGTCGTCATTTTTGCCACAACGACGACCAGCGCGCACGCGACCGCGCCGGCGAGGATTTTCCCGAACGATGATGATGATGATGATGATGATGACGATGATGATGATGATGGCCGTGTTCCGCGGCCCTCCTCATTTTTGGTGGATCTCTTTTCGACGACGGAGACCAGCAAAGGCGCGTTCTCGCCCAAAACGCGCGGCGGCGCGGACATGGGTGGTCAACGACGACGACGATAAAAAAACTTCTTTTTTTTGCTCTTTATCAGCTTAGCGGAGCACGACAAAGACCTAAAGAGAGAGAGAGAGGTGTGTGTTTTATTGTGAGGCATTTTTTTCTCTTCTCTTTTATGACTCTTTGGTGTGGTCCTTTAAAAAAGGGGTTAGTAGAGTATTGATAAAAGGCTTTGTTTTACGTCGGGATTTGGTGGAGCTCTATACATAGTACATATACATATATAGTAGTATTACAGTATTGGATCGCAGGCATCAAAACCGCCGTACGCGTCTACGTAACACCATATTCCATCCGCGGATGCACTCGGGTTGCGGCAATAGTTGCGCGGATTTTCGTCCATGGCGTCGGGTTGCGAAGCGTGCGACCATTTCGCGTGCGCGACGCCGTATTTGCTCCCAAACGGTTGTTTAGACCAGTCGATGCAAGTTTTTCCAGTTCGAGTGGTCGTTTGACAGCCACGGTAGCCGATACCGAATGTACCACGCATTGTTTCGTCGCAAGAAGACGAGGAAACAGAGTTCTTGTAATTATCGTTTTCGTTTGAAGCGGACGCAGACGCTAACGTCTGTTCAATCTTCTCGCGTTCTTTGCCGTTTACTTTATCGAACGTTTCGATGATTTTCTCCTCCTTTTCGATTTTCTTGTCTACGATGGTATCGTCGTCGTCGATTTCCTTTTCGCGAAGCAAATCATTCAGTTTTTTTTGGTGACGAACGGAGTTTTTAAGCGCCGCGGCTTCGTCGGCTATTAATTCTGGGTCTATTTTTTCAGTTCCATCGTTCGAATCTCGCTGCTTAACGGTGTCTTTGGTATCCACCGCAGAAACAACCGTATGAAGATCGTTGTTTGGAGCGGACGAGACTTGCACAGATTCAAACGTGGCTTCTGGTTCTCTTTCCTTTGTCACCTCTTTCGCTTCGTCGCTCACGACTTTTACCGCGGGAATCGTTGGTGTTGGAATCACTCTATCTTTTGTCAGTTCCTTCGTTACGTTGACATCGATCGGAGTGCTCGTGTCATCGTTGGTCGCGACGGTATTGTCTTTGTCTTTGACGACAACAGCTGGCGACACGGTCGACGCGATGCACTGGTCCTTACTTTGCGCAGCTTTACCTTTTTCTCTCGCGTCTTCAACTTCTCGTTCCATGACGTCTCTCACGTCAACAACGCCGTCGCCGTTGACGTCATCGTTGTCATTCGAGAACCACCCGCCGTGTTGTTTGTGTTGTTTGCCGAAGATACCTCCACCTAATAGTTTACGAGTATTGCTGCTAATTATTCTTTGTTTGCGATGCTTGGCGATGCCTAAAAGCGACGAGGAATCATCGTTTGTTTTCCACGAGATTCCTCCGCTTGGCACTCTTTCGTCTCGCAGTTCTTCGTCCATGTTCAATGCGGTCGCGTCACCCGGCGATATTTCCGATCCGTCGTCGCACGGTTTGCAGAATTTTTGACCTTCCTTGTCTTGATACATTCCTCTCGGACACGCTTCGCACCGATTGCTCTTACCGAACGGTTGGAAAAATCCTTTGGGACACATTTGACAAGACGTGTCGTCTGGCAAGAACGAAAAAGAACCGGGCGCGCATTCGCCGCATGCCTTCGTCTCTTGCCCGTTGGATTCGGTGGTGATGATGTAATGTCCTTTTTCGCACGTGAAGTCGTCGTCGTCGTCGTCGTCGTCGTCGTTTTCATCGTCGTCCTTGTCGCTAGTCGTGTTTTCAACGGTACTGGTTTGATTGCTAGTATCTTCTATTCTTCTTCTAGTTGTTGTTGTCGTTGTTGTTGTCGTCGTCGTGGCATCATTCGTATCCTCAATCGCTTTACTTTTTGTCTTACAAAACGGATGCGTTGTAAATGCCGGACACGACTCCAAACAACTTCCCCACACGTACTCCAGTTGTTTCCCGTCAAACACTCGATTATAAAAAGTCACGTCGCCGTATTCGTACTTGAAGGTGCACTCGCGCATACCAAACGGATGTTCGTGTTCGTCTTCCGCGATTGCGTCCGAGTACCCACCGACGATGCCACCTCTTTCGCCCCACGGGCACCGCGTATCGACTCTTTTCGGATCAGAGGTCAAACACCCGATATCTTTTACCGCGGCGCCGACGAAATGTTCGCCTTCTTTCCGTTGCTTTTCGTAATGGAGTAACCGTCCCAACTGCGACGCGACGTTCTTTTCGGACGCGCTCTCTCCCGTAGTTATCTGCATTTCATACAAGGCGAACCCAAACGCGGTGCCTCGTTTCATCGCCCTCGTCGTCACGCGGTACTCTCCGCACGACGTCTGTTCCATCGGAATGCCTTTCTCGAAGCTAAAATCGTTCCCTCCGGCGTTGTCGTCGTCGTCTTTCAGCACTAATTTTGCGCCTATTTTCCGCGACCAATCGTATTGCGCGTCGTCAAAGTCGTCGAAGTCGTCTTCGAAGTCGTTCGCGTCGTCGGTATTGTTCTCGTTCGTTCGAAAGCGTTTTCGCACCATCGGCATCACTTTCTCCATTGGACTGCATCCGGTGTGCAACGTGAACGTTTTCGCGTCTTCGACATCGTTCGACATCGTTCCGAGTCGCGCTTTAGACGACACCGCGACTACTCCTCGCGTGGTTCTTCTCGCGTCGTCTTTCCTCGTCGTCTTTGTCAGAGCCGCGGCGCCAGAGACGACCACCACCGCGGCGACGAGAAGACGCATCGTCATCGCTTTGGTCGTCAAAGTCCCCGCGCGGCCTTTTTTTTCGACGTTGTTAAAGCCACCCCCCGGTATTCTCCCGACTAAAAGCGGTTCCGTTTCTCCTTTCGATGATCGGACTGTTGTGGTGGCGGCGCCGCCAATATTGGCGGCGGCGACGGTCTTCATCCTCCTCCCCCTCCTCGTCGTCGTCGTTTGCGTCGTCGTCTCCAAAGAGCGCACGGACACGACACAACCAAAAGGAGGACCTCTGCCTTTTTCTGTTGTTGTGTGTCGAATACTTTTTTTTTTCCCGAGTCTTTTTTGCCTTCTCATGATACCTTAAACCCTCCTTTATTTTTTTCTTTCCCCGGGAAAAAAAGAAAAGAAGAGTGGCAACACTTGAGGCTGAAAAAACGACCTCCTATTCTTCCAAAAACACACGACACAAATATATCGTGGAGTAGGAGTAGTACACAACAGAGAAGAAGAGCTTAAGCGCGTTGAGTGAGATGACGGCGACGACGACGACGACGACGACGACGAGGAAAGACGATGGAGGCGTCGCAGGCTCGACGACTGGCCTGGTCCTTCTCTTCGTCTCGTTTGGTCTCGTCGTCCACGCAGCGCACGGGCACACGACGCGACGAGAGAGAGACCATCATCATCGTCATCATCATCATCACGGAGGAGGAGGAGGAGGAGGAGGAGGAGGAGGAGGAGGAGAGGAAGGGGTGTTGTTCTTCGGGATGAGCGCGTCGGTCGCGATGGAACTCGCGATAGCCGTCGCAGTCGGGGCGTACTCGGTCTTCAGCCGACGATTCGGCGCGTTTGGGAGATTCAAGGAAGTCAGAGAAGAACGCGGAGACATTCCAGGGCTGACGGTGACCAGATGGAGCGATTTTTCGAGCTTGTGGACGAGAGCGAAAGCCCTTTAGTAAGAGCTACCCAAATTGTGTTCATCGTAGCCGTCTGGTATTTTCTGCATAGAGTTGAATAGAAGGCGGATTTGAAGGCGTAAATAATGAGTAGTAGTTGTAAGAGCGTAGTAGAGGCGAATCTTAGTGTGTTTTCGTGCTATTTGTCCATCGTTTCTCTTTCTGTATTCCTCGTCATCGCGTGTTCTTAGACTGTCCTCGTTGGAGTTTCGCGGCTTTTTGCGCTTTTTGGAGCTCTTTCATCGCGCCCGGAGGTAAAGTAATCTTACACCCGCCCTGCGGCAACGTTCTGGAACAATCCTCGACTTTCTTTCCGAGCGCTTCTCTAACCGCAGATTTTTCGTGCTCCGAAGCGAACGGCGCTTTCAAAAGAACGTTGGCACAGTCTTTGACCGTTTTACCTCGTTTTTGCGTGCCTGGAGTGAGTTTAATGCGATACTTATAACTCACGAGCACGGAAAATGGGGCACAGACGGGTAAGGCAAACGACGCGCGGTCCTGCTCAAACGGCTGGCCGGTGAGTTGACGCAATGCCATTTCGGTTTGTTTATCGCGACGCTCGTGAATAGCGACGAGATTTGATTCGACGTCATCGTTGTTGTTGTTGTTGTTGTTGTTGTCAATATCGTCGTTTTCAGGTTCGTAGATCAAAGGTTTAATACCGCGTTCTTTCAAGTTTGGCATTTCGGGCGTCGGCGCTTCAGGAAGCACGACTTCCTTTTGTTTAGTAACACCCAAAGACGTCTCCGACTTCAAAGGCACCAAAGCAGCTTTTTTCCTGTCTTTTTTCGTCTCTTTTTGTTTCGTCGTGAGCAATTTCATGGCCAATTCGCGATCTTCGTCGTCTTGTTCGGCGTATTTTTTTGCCGCGCGTTTTGCTTTCGCAGATTTTCCGCGCACCTTTGGCTTGTTTGGATTCGAAGAAGACGAGGTGGTTTTCTTCGTTTTATACATCTCGTCGTCTTCGATCTCTTCCTCTCCCTCCTCTTCTTCCTCTATTTCGCTAGCGCGTTCTTTCTCTGTGGCTGCTGTTGCTGCAGCCGCCGATTTCAATGGGTCAAAAACGTCTTCGTCGGCGGCGTTTTCGTCGTTTCCGCCGTGACCGTGCACGCCTCCTTTCTTCATCTGTTTGCGCTGTGCCGCAGATATGCGTTTTTTCTTCGTCCTTTGCTCATTTTGTTTGGTCGTGATTTCTCTTGCCGTGTCGTCAATCGAGGCTTTTTCATTCACCTGCGCGGCGAGTTCGTTCACCATTTGATTGCCAGTTTCTTGTTCTTGTTCTTCTTCCGCGTCCTCCTCGCTGCTCATTTCTCGAATACGTCTCGAACCGCGACCACTACCACACTCATCGTCGTCGTCGTCGTCGTCGTCTCCATCGTCGTGAAACGTCGCGTCCGCGGATTCAGATTTTACCACGCGTTCTTTTTCGTGACCGGATGTGTTTTCACTCTTCACGATAAAGAGCAAACCGAATCCCATTTCTGGTTTCGCCGGCGGCAAGAATTTCTTGCGCGCGCCTTTCGCGAGAGTAAAAGTACCGCTCGGGAGTAAACTGGCATCTTCCGGGAGGTCCCATCGATGTTTGGAAACATCTCTAGCACGAGCCCACCATGCGGATGCCGACCGCTTCTTCGCCCAGCACTCGCTTCTCGCGACCGTGGCCTGCGCGGCTTGCGCGAGTGAAAGAGAGGGCACCTTCATGGCGCTTTCACCATTATTCGCAGAGGAATAGCGTGGTGGCGGTTTCACGAGCGTAATCGCCGGCGCACCGTTTTCGTCGCAAAAGACAAAACAATCGTTCCCACGTTCCGTTTTATTTGCGTATTTTGCGAACAGCATTTCTGCTTGCGTGTTATCTGTCGCGTGTAAAACCAAACAATTCTCCGAGGTGACCCACCAGATGAACTTTTCGAACCAAAAAGGAGTTCGCGCGGCTTTCGCACCCGGAATAGCTTTCTCTCTCAGAGCCTCTATTTTTATCAACGCTTTCTTTTCTGCATCCGATACGACTTTGTCGTGGTGTTTTGCTGTCTTGTCGAGTTTCGTGTCGTGTTTTTTCTTCAGCTCGAAACGCGCGTTACAATTCGCGAACGCCGATAAACCCAAATCGAGCGGTATGTCGATCGGTTTGTGCTTCTTCACGACAACTTCCTCTCCACTCGTTTCCTCAATCTCCACGTCTTCTTTGGGTGTTAACTTAATCGTCACTTGGTTGTTCTTTAAATCTAAACTGGATATGAATTTTGCGACTGGATTGCCTCTCCTCTTCTCTTCGCTAATCATAGATTCTAAATCGTCCCACGCCATGCCGCTCGCCAACGCGTCGTTGACCGCATTCAAAACATTTTCCACGTCTTCTATATTTCTCGATATTAATTCCGCTCTTTGCGCTTCTTTCTCCGCGTCGCGTTCGAGCACTTTCAACCTGTTCTCTTGGTCTTTTTTCAATTTATCGAATTTCTTCAACGCTTGCGCTTCCGCTCGATTTCTTTGCAAGATACCCTGTTGCATCTCGAGCTTGGCGTAGTACTCGTCCAAGACATCGTTGAACACGTTTCTCGCATCATTTTTTTCTCGCTCTTTACCATCATTTCTACCTAAAATCTCATCGATCGAGACCGTTCTCTTCTTTTCGTTTTGTTTCATCGGGTGCGGCGAGAAGTCATCGAATACCTCGACATTTCTTTGTTCTTTCTTCTTCTGTCCTAGTTGCTTTTCATCTTCCTCTTGTCCTGCGTTTACGAATGGTTCCATCGCCAACTCTTTACACGTGACTTCTGGAATCGGGAACACGTTGCCTTCTGTTACGTCTCGGAACCACGCGAACTCTTCCTCGATACACTGGAACACCTTTTCTTTCGCCTCTTCGCTCGCGAGCGGAAGCGGTGCGAACATGCCTTTCTCTATACCCGCTCGCAAAGCGACGTGTTCGCACTGCGCCGGCGCGAACGAAAACCCGCGACACAAGCACTCCCTCAACGTTTGCGGCGCGCGAATGTTCTCCAACCTTTCACGCTCTCTCCGCTTCTTTTCTTCGCGCGCCGCCGACGCCTCGTCCTCCTCTCCTTTCTCGTCCTCCAAACAATCTGCATTCCACGCCGCGCGTTCTTCTTCCGCGTACACTCCTCTCAGCGCTTCTTCCCACGTTTCTCTCGTCGGCATCCGAAATGCTCGAAACCGTTCGACTGGGTACCTTCTTTTCCCCATTATCTTCACGTTCTTCGTCTTCTCCACGAGCGTTCTCAGCACCGTCAACGCCGTAAATTCGCCGTCGCACAAAATCGCGTTCCCGCTCGCGTACAGTTCCACCACGAGTTTCGTTTCCGTCTCCTTCGCCCCGAACGTCAGCACGACCGCTCGGTCCATCCCGAGCTGTCGAATGTCGTTCAACCGCTTCTTCGCGCAATGTTTCCTGAGTTTCTGAACGAAATTGGACGGTTGTTGTTGTTGTTGATGATGATGATGATGCGTCGTCGTCGTCGTCGTCGTCGTCGTTCGCGGGTACCTGGTCGCGACGAGTTTCACGCCGGGTTGGACGAACACGTGCACTTTCGAGCTCTCGTTGTTGTTGTTGTTGTTCTCCTCTCCTTCTTCTCCTCCATTATTTCCTCCTCCTCGGTTGTTAAACTTGAAGAGCAGCGCGTTTTTGCCGCCCTCGGCGTCGTAGATTTGCGCGCACCAGAGGCTCAAGACGGTCCGGCGCAAACACGAGACTTCCGCGCAGACGTCGAAGGCAGAGAAGCGCTCTTTCGGCATCTTCTTCTCTCTACTTCTTCTTCTTCGTCTTCTTCTTCTTCTTCTTCTTCTGCGTCGTCGTTGTGATGAAGAAGCGTCGTTTCACACCGAAAAGAAACACACACACACACACACACACACAGACGAAAGAGAGAGAGAGAGAGAGAGAGAGAGAGAGAGAAAAAAAAGAGAGAGAGAGAGAGAGAAAGGAAAAAAAAAAGAAGAAATTATAAAACCCTAAACACACACACACACACACGAAAGAGAGAGAGAGAGAGAGAGAGAAGAGAGAGAAGAAGATGTATTCTTACTCGTAGTACGTGATTACTTTTTTTTTTCCAATAATTCGAGAGAGATGCTTCACTTTAATACCACGAAACAGAGAGAGGACTGCTGTGACGACGACTGATTAAAAGAGCGGTGGTGGTGGTGGTGGTGGTGGTGGTGGTGATAGTGTCGATGACGATGGTCGTCCAAAAGACTTTTTTGGTCGCGATGATGATGACTGTCGTCCACACGTCGTGCACGTCGTCGTCGCGCGCGTTCTTCGTTCTGGGCGTGCACGTGCCGTCGCTCTTCCCCGCCACCAGAACGACGACGACGACGACGACGAACAACCGCGCGCAAAAAAACAACTTAGTCGACGACGACGAGAGAATCGTCGAAACGAAACACGCGGATTTGAGACGCGAGAAACGACGTCGCACGAACAGCGACGCGTGTCCGGCGGCGCTGGAAGGCGCGACGTGCGACGCCGTCGCGACGGACGTGAAAGCGCGAGCGGCCTGTTTCCCGAAAGCGCCGTATAACGATTGGATATCGGTGCACAAAGCCGTGTTTTCGGTGGAACAACACCACCACCACCAACAGAACGAGGACGAAGAAGAGGAGGAAAAGGAGGACGCAGGCACGAGTCGAAGAACGACGAACGAAACGTACGTGTACGTGCCGGACACGCCGTCGCTGCGACGATCGAGACACGACGAGAAAGCGAAAGAGCAGTTTTATAAGAAGGAAAATCAAAACGTCGTCAATAAAACCACCGGAGGAGGAGGAGGAGGAGGAGGAGGAGGAGGAGGAGGAGTGAGCGAAAAACAAGCGAGGAGAATGTGGCACGAGAAGCAAATGGCGTTGGATAAGAAGAAGAAGAAGATCAAGGTGAACGGCAAAGTGTTCTCTCGAGGAGAGGTACCGGAGAAGGATTTGTTTGGAGACACGTGGAATGGTCGCGTCGACGGGACGACCGAAGACGAAAGCGCGAATCGCCGACAAATGTTTGCGAAAAGGGCGAGTTTTAAGACGTGTGCGGTGATCTCCTCCGGAGCAGCGTTAAAAGGAAAAAGGTACGGGAAGACGATTGATGAACACGAAGTCGTGGTCAGGTTGAATAATGCGCCAACGATTGGCTACGAAAATGACGTCGGGTCGTTCACGACGTTACGTTTGACCAACACGCAATACGAAGGCGTGAGAGAATACGAAGACGAAACCGTGTTGACGAAATGGAACGGAAATCCGATGGATTTGATGCGACTAGGGACGAAGAAAACGTACGCGATGAATCCTGCATTTCGCCAGTGGGCGCAACAGTTGGACGATACGTTGAACAATCACATCGTCACTTCCGGTTTGTTAATGCTCTTTCTCCTGTTGCAAAAATGCGAAAGAGTCTCGGCGTTTGGGTTCGGAGGTAAAGAGTTGGAGAAGTGGTATTACGACAAGCGTCCGAGTGGTAAGATACCGAAATCGGCGTGGTTGAACAGCGGAAGAGGCTTGGTAAAGTACGATCATTGGAACACGGTCAGCACGAACGCTCGAGAGGAGGCGTTGTTTGGCGCCAAAGAAAATCGTACACTCGCCGAACAGCCGAAAGTGAAAGTCTACGGGAAGAAAGACAAGAGAATCGGCGATATGCTTGGAATTGGCGCAGGCAAGATGGCAAATGCGAACAAGAAGAAGAAGGAGAACAGGAAAAGTGTAGCTGTACCGGCTGCAGACGTAGCAAAGAAGACGTTAGAGGAGAAACTAGATGGGTTAGAATCGGCCGAGGAGGTTGAGTCGGATATGATCGCCGGCGAGATTGAAGACGACGGCGTCGCCAGAAGGAAGTTGTTGAACTTGGTCTCGCACGTCATTTCGAGAGAGAGGCAGTGCATGGCCGATTTGGCCGATTTGGGCGTCATTAGCATCTATTCGTAGACGTATACGAGAAAGAGAGAGAGAGAGAGAGAGTATTATTTTTTCGATACATTACACTATATAGATTTTTGGGTGCATTTGCGACTAATTTGAAGCAGCTCGCGGAAGAACTTCTCGTCGTGAATTTGAATGGTTTCGTTCGTCAAACCGAGTTCGAGATTTAAGCGCACGGCGGAAGGCTTCAAAGCGTTTTCTTGTTTTGGCGTCACTGTTTTCGTTTCTTCCTCTCGCTTTTCTATTTCTTTGGCGAACATACTATTTATATCGTTTCGTTTCACGACTTCGTCCAGTCGCGCGATGGACGCTAAAAGCTTCGCCTCTTGACCGGCAAAATCTTTCGATTCGGAAACTTCCTGTTTCATGCGAAACCTTTTCGATTTCAAGTTTTGTCGTGGGGACGAAATAGAAACTATCGGTTTCTCTTCTTCTTCATCATCTTCTTCTTCTTCTTCCATCATTTCTTCTTCTTTCTGTACAAAACTGCTTTCCTTCTTCGTCTCTTTTTTCTCCGCTTTACTCGACGACGACATCCCGCGCCGACGCTCGCGCAACTTTTCGATCGCTTTCACTCGCTTCTCATTTTCCGTATCTTCCGGCATCGTGAAACTGCACCACCACGAAATCGATTTAGACGATACCGTCGTTTTCTTCGTCTCCGTTTCTTCTCCTTCTTCTCCTTCTTCCTTCGCGTAGAGCACGTTGGGCTCAGAGTGCCTCGGCAAAACGAGAAGCGGCTGTTCGATCTCTTCTCCTTTGTTGTTGTCTTCTTCTTCTTCTTCTTCTTCTTCTTCTTCCACGTTCAAATCCACGTGCGCGCTCTTCCTCCCGCTCCACACCGTCTCACTCCTCCTCCTCCTCCTCCTCCTCCCGGGTAAAAACCGTTCCGTCTTCCTCGCGTTCTCTTCTCTCCGTTCCTTCGCTTTCCTCGCCACTCTTTCCTTCTCCTCTCTCGCCCACCTCTGGCTGTTCGTCGCGAACTCCTCTCGTCTGCGTCTCGTTTCCGCCGCCGCGCGCACCAGCGCGCGTCGTTGCTTCTCCTCGTCCTCTTCTTCTTCTTTTTCTTTTTCTTCGTCTTCCGACGATCGCGTCGTCGTCGTCGTCGTCATCGCGGTCGTCGTCGTCGTCGTCTCTCTTTGTTCCCTTCGTCAAAAGCGCTCTCGTCGTCAAAAGAGAAAAGTATGTGTTGACTCGAAATACGACTAAAAAATAAACACACACTTTGAGACGCCAAAGCCGACCGACGACGACGACGACGACGACGACGACTTTGAGACCACCACCACCACACACACACACACTCTCTCTCTCTCTCTCTTCTCGTCAAAGTCGTCGTAACCGACGTCTCTCTCGTCGTAATAAAAGGCGTTTCTCCTCTCAAAGTTCTTCAAAAAAAGAAGGGAGAGAGAGAAAAGAGAAAAGAAAATAAAGAGAGAAAAAGGACACACCTCTCTCTCTCTCGCGCGCGCGTGTGTATTTTTTTTTTTCTAAACTCTCACCCGTAAGTGAAACCTTAAACAGTAGACCACACAAAAGTTGAGTGTCTCGTATCCCATCTGTATGTCCCAAAACGCACACACCCTCTTTCTCTTTCTTTTCTTTTTTGTTTTGTTTCTTTTTGGAGTTTTTTTTTTTTGATTGGACGTGAGAGTACTCGAGGAGTGCGCGGGGCTTTTGAATCGAGAGTCTCTCTCTCGCGTTGTTGTTCGTGTACTCTTCGGTCGGCTTTGGCGTTTTCCAGAGAGAGAGAGAGACAGAGAGACGTCCGAGCGTTGTTGTCTTTGTGCGTTGTGTTCTCTTCGAAACGTGTGGTGTTGGAAGGAGTACGCGCGAAGGTCCACCAACTGTCTTTATTACAAAAGTCTTTTTTTGCACATCACCATCGATTGGCAAGAAAGAGGAGGTGGCGATCAACAACAACACGCCGGCGGACGAAAAACAACGATAATAATATGGGTTTTTTCGCGAACATTCCGAAACCGCCGAAACTGGCGGGATTCTTCGGCGACGAGGAGGAGGAAGAGAACGCGAGCGACGGGACCAACGATGATGCGGAAGGAGAGAAGAAGAAGAAGGAAGGAAAAATCGCGATGATGGAAGAAATCGGAGGCGCGATGGAAGATTTGGAGTTGGAAAACGCGCAAAACGCGCGTAAGGCGGAAGAAGAAGTGGACATTCCGTCGACGAGTAGCGAACAGAAATTGCTGACGCCGATGGATTTATTGAACGCGTCGAGAAGCGATGGTGGGGGTATTGTGACGACAAATAGCGGTCAACAACAAATGGCACCGCCGCCGATGCTACCGCCGATGCCCGGCGCGCAGCACCCAATGTTCGGCGGCCAAATGCCGCCGCGAGGACCACCGCCGCCGGGGATGCCGCCACCGATGCAAGGCATGATGCCACCACAAGGACCGCCACCTGGAATGGGAGGTATGAATATGTTCCCACCGTTAGGAACGGGTGAAGGGCCACCGTTGACGGGGATGACGGCACCTTTGGGAATGCCGCCTCCCGGGCCGCCCGGATTTCATCCCCGTCGTAACGGCGGCGGAAGAGGTCGAGGAGCTCAAGGTAGTCGAGGTGGCGTAGGTAATTTCAATCAGCATTACACACAATCAGGAAAACACAGACGCATAGTTTCCGGTCCGAGACGCGACGGTCGTCCTCGATTCCAAGGCGAATTAATGACTGGCGAAGAGATTGAACAAATCTTGCGCATTCAGTGGAAAGCGACGCATCCCGACCAAGAGAAGGCGTACTCGCATGATTATTACCATCAGGCGTTTTTATCGAAAAACAATCCTGGACGTTTGCGAGAACCATTTTGCCCGGACGAGTTGAGAGAGTTGCCTTCGCACGTGAAAGAAAAGAGAGGCGAAGTGACGTTCGTGCCTGGATTGGAAGGTTTGGGGAAAGTGCCGTTTTCAAACGTGCGCACGCCGAAGCAGTTGTTACAAATCCCAAGCGGGCCAGAGGAGGAAAACGACGACTCTGGCGACGATGAAAACGAACCAAGGTTGCGTTTGGCGAACGAACCTTTGCTCGCGGCGAGGATTATGATTGAAGACGCGATGTACTTGTTGTTGGACGTGGATGATATCGACCGATTGCTCCTGAAGAATGAATTCGCCGCGGACGATGCCATGAATCGCGGAGAGGAGAGTGGTGAGAATGATGCGGATAAGGAAAACGAAGGCGAAAAAGTGTCTGTTAAACAAAAGACTAAGGACGCGTTGACGCAACGGAAAAAGTTTTTGCTGGAAGGTTTGGTCACCACTTTGCGTTTGCCAGAATCACCAGTTTTGAATAGCGATGAAAGCGACGTCATCTTTCAAAGACTCGTTTCTTTACCAAAAGGCCGAGTGATGCTCTCGAGCGTCTTAAAAGCGCTGGACCCGGCTTCGATGTCCGCGGCGCAACTCGTCTGGGCGGTGTTTCGAAACGTCGGCAAGATTGCCAAGTTTGCGGAAAAATCCGCCGCGAAAACGGTCAAAGGCAGTCGCGCCGCACAAACCGCTGCGGCAGCCATGGCATTTCAACAAAGAGATGGTCAAAGCGTCATCACAGACGTAGATCGATTGATTCGCACCGCCGCGGAAGTTTCCTCGATGCTTCCAAAAGACGCCACCGAAGGCGCTTTGGGCAGTTTAATCGTCGGCATCTCTTACGCGGACACGCAAAACTTACTCCCGAATTGTCTCGTCAGCAAACGCTCGCCGAGAGAATCCATCCAAGAAACGCTCGCGATCGTCATCGAGCGCGGGAAAGTCGTGCACTTGGCGGATGGGAATTCACAAGCTTGGGAAACGTCCATAAGTTTTGCTTTCGATATGTTCAACAGGCAAGCGACGGCATTGGTTTCCAACGAAAAGAGCAAAAGCGACCCAGATGCGAGATTGCCAAGATCGTTGATGCGCGCTTTCTTGCCTCAACTCGACGCGACTGGGAAGCAACGCATAGCAGAATTGAACGCTTGTGTGTTTTGAATAACTATATTAATCTGAAAAGAAGAAGAAGAAGAAGAAGAAGAAGAAGAAGAAGAAGAAGAGAGAGAGAGCATTCTTTGATGAACGTAGACCGATGTTGTTTTTTTTAATTCGGTTGCGAAAATAATACGAGCACTATATGTGTATCTATTTTTACAAATGCTATATCAGGGCAACGGTTCTGTGCCCGTTCCTAATCTATTTAAATGCACATAAGCGTCTGTTCCATACCCGTGCATGGATAACACTTGCAAATCACCCCCAAAATACCGACAGTACAAACGACTGAGTGGCAAACCGTACCCATAACCCGCTAATACCACCGGCGTCGAACCAGCTCCGGCTTCGCTAAACTCCATGTCTCGTAAAGGTGAATCCGCGGTCGAGTATAAATACGTCCAAATTTTTTTTAATCCAGAACGAGGAATACCACCACCTTCGTCGCTGATTTTGATGCACACGTCTTCGCTGCCTTCCGCAACAACCACTCTAATCGCCGGTGGCTGCACGTCCGAATCCTTATACCTCTCCACCACCGCTCGCAACGAGTTTTTCACCAATTCAAACACCACGTGATGAATGTGCCCAGGAACGTACGGAAACGTCCAATTCGGATCGCCAAAAATCTCAACCTCCGGTGCCTCGCCGTATTGTCTCGCGCACAACGCTCTCGCGTCGTCCACGGCGTCTTTGCAAACCTCTACAGGTTTCGTCTTCGTACAAATGAGACCGACGTAGTCTTTCTTTGGCGGTTCGTGTAACGCCACGTGTTGTCCAATCAACATCCGCATGCCAATTCTGGACATGTAAAATCCATCGAGAAACTGGTGAATTTCCGGCAAGTGCGCTATGGCGTCGATAGAACTGCCGTTACTATTATTATTATTATTTGATCCTCCTTTCTTACTCTTCCCTGCGAGCTCATTTTTCAACTCCAAGACCCCACTTGCAATCATTGGCACCACATCATTGTGTCTCTTCATAACCGACGATAACAACTCCGTAAACTTTTCCTCGCGTTCCATCGAGTTGATCTCCTTCATCTCTCGAATATCCTCGAACGACTCGACGTACCAATCTCTCACCGTCAACACCTGCGGTTTCGTGCTCAAACCGAACGGTAAATTCTCCAATTCCGCGACTCTGTGCGCCAATCGAATCGGTAACTCCTTGTGTAAAAACTGCGCCGAGAACAGTAACTGTTGATCTCTCGGGTGATCCCCAAAATCCATCATGTACTTCAACGACACGCCCGTTTGGTTCCGAAACGAACCGCGGTAGATATCATCCACTAAGTTCTTCGAGAACGCTTCGGACAGGCGTCTGTTCGTGGAATCCTGACTTAAATTCGACGTCGTGGAAGCGACGAAACGTTTCGCCGAGGTCTCCTTTACCCTCCGCCTGTGATGGTGAAACGCAGTCCTCCTTGCGTTTCCCATAAAATCGCCGTCTCTTCCCACGCCTCCTCGAGGCAACGACGACGACGACGACGACGACGCGTAACCTCTCTTCGAGGATTTCCCAAAGGTGTCGTCTCTGCTTGTCGACGCTTCGTGCTCCGCGCGCGTTCCGCTCGACGCACGAAGAGTACGCGAAACCACCGATTGCATCATCATCTGCCTTCTGCACCGCGCGAAGCGGCGTCGAAGCATGGCGAGACGATGACGATGGCGTGTCTTCGGATTGTTTCAAATTGGACGTCTCTTTTGACGACGCGACGAACGAACGATTTCCGTTCCCCGAACGACGGGATGGCGCCCTCTCCTCCTTCCGATCCAAACCCGGGCTTCGTCGAGAAAAACACCACCAAAAACGGTACTCTCCGGTCGCACGAAAGCACGAAGTCCACTTTGAAGTCCACGAACGCGCGAAAGAGGACGACCAAACAAAGTGAGAGGTTAAAATGCCTTTTATAGTTTTTTTGTGGAGCGAAAAGACCCGTACTCTCGTATTCATCGTGGTTTTAGTATTACGAAGAGTCCGGTAGTAGGAGTAATAGTAGTCGTAATAGTAGTAGTAGTAGTAGTAGTAGTAGTATGATTCTATTTACAAAGACTTCGCGTCCTCACTCGTGCGCAACACGCGGGCGTCAGTCATCTGGCTTCGCGTTTGGTGAGCATCTCTCTTCGTTGGTCGTTTAATTTTTTCGCCAACCCGGTGTTCCTTTCGGCGCTTTCCTTGTCTTGCACGGCGCGTTCCATGGCGCGGCGCGGCGCCAAGACGACCAATAAATCTTTCGCGCGAGAAACGCCGGTGTATAAAAGGTTTCGGCGAAGCATGAGTCCGTGGGCAGAAGAGAGGCACATCACGACGGCGCTATACTCGCAGCCTTGCGATTTGTGGACTGTCATTGCCCACGCCGGAAGGAGGTTGGCGAGGACCTCTGATTTCGTGTATTGGATGGATTTTTTGTTGAAGGTGACCGTGGCGACGTTGGAGTTGATGGACGTAACGACGCCTAAATCGCCGTTGAAAACTTCTTTGGTATAATCGTTCCGCTTTTGAAGAACGCGGTCGCCTTTGCGAAGTTTGAGGATGTCCACGTCGTAGTCCGCCGATGAAGGCGCGGTGGAAAATTCGTTATCGGATCCTTCCGCCGCATTGAGCTTTTCTCTCAGAAAAGCGTTCAATGTTGATGCAGAATTGTTGCCTTTACGCATTGGCGATAATACTTGTAACTTTTCTTTCGCCGCTATACGCCTTCGAGGTAAAATGTCATCGATAATAAAGCTTAAAATTTCTCGCGCCGTGGCGTCGTCTTCTTTATCCGTCGTGTCCACCCACACGCAATCGGTGACGTTGGCGTCGCCTAAATCGATGGACGGGTTGTCGGAAGCGATGAGTTCTGAACCAGTCCAAGTTGCTTTGACGATATCTTCCGGAAATTCACCTCGATTAATCGCGTGTGCAGCACCGACAATTTTCGATTTCTCCGCTTGGCGGAACACCTCCGCCAAGTGCACGTGCGGGCACATTCCCGAAGCAATCACGTCTCTCAACACTGCACCTGGTCCAACGGAAGGGAGCTGATCGGCATCGCCGACGATGATTAACTGCGCTTTCGGTGGGATCGCATCTAATAAGGCTGCACATAAAGGCGCGTCTAACATGGACGCCTCGTCGACAACCACCACGTCGCAATCCAACGGGTTCGCTCGATTCCTCGCAAAGACGCCTTTGAAACTCAACACGTTCGAATCATCAACGCCCGCGGCCGAGACATCATCTCCCGCGCCATTCGAGTCGATACTATCGGTAGTACTATCCACTTGTGAAGAAAAGTCTTTGAACTCTAACAAACGATGGATCGTACTCGATTGTAACGGGTTCATCATCGATCGATTGGCGTTGCCCATCTCCGCCATGCGTTGCGCGGCGCGTCCGGTTGGCGCGCACATGACGACGGTTTTTCCCATCGCGCGCATTAAACGAACAATGACGTGCGTTGCAAAGGTTTTACCCGTACCAGGACCACCGGTTAACGCGACACACGGAGACGTTAACGCTACGTTCAAAAACTCCAACTGCTTTTGAGATAACCCTGGTTGGCCCCAGCTTTCTTTCTCCGCGGTGAGCGCGAGCCATTTCGCGACTCGAGCTTCGTCGACTCTAAATTTAGGTCTGCTAAACCGTCTCAACAAGTCATCTGCGATTGATTTTTCGCAGTCGTGCAAGCTACCATGAAACACATGTGTCTCGTCGTTCCATTGCGCTAAAGATGCGATGGGGGTCTTTGCGCCAAACTCGCCGTTGGAGAAATTTTGACAAACGAAAATGTCTCCGCAGTTCCTCGCCGTTTTCGCAGCTTCGACGAATACCTCGTCTGGCATTAAAGCGCCCGTATTACCTAATAATTTTCTAGCACGATCTTTCAACGTCGGCCACGTCATGTACGCGTGACCATCAGATTGTGCTACTCGTTGTAACGCGAAGCGCATGGCGGCGCCGAGACGCGAAGGATCGTCCGGTGATTTTTTCAAACGAGCGGCGATTTCATCGATGTGGTGGAACGAACATCCTTTAATATCGCTCAAAGCTTTAAACGGGTCCGCTTTTACTCTCATTTCAGTTTGAGAGCCGTGCTTCAAACTCGCCCGTCTCGCAATCAGCGTCGAAGCGCCTAACTCTTCGGTTAAAAACGACGTCGCTTCCCGCGTTGAGCTCGACTCGTCCCAACTGTTTTTCAATTTCACGGCGGTTTTCGCACCTATGCCCGGGACCTTGGTTAACAGTTTTGCTCCGTCTGTGGAATCCAGCGTCGCTAAGGTTTCTTTGCCACCAAAATACTTGACTATTTTCTCCGCCGTAGCTGGTCCGCACCCTGGTAAGATGCCGCTAGAGAGGTATGCAATCACGCCTCGTTCGTCACTCGGGACGCACATTTCCGCCGGTTTCGTGGAGACGAATTCTACACCGAATTTCGGGTTCGATCGCCAATACCCGCTCAGTTTCAACGTCTGTCCGACGCCAACGTTCGGCATTTCTCCAACGACCGTTATAGTCGCCGGCGGTTCTTTTTGTCCTTTCTTCGGTCGTCTGTTCGGTTTCGTTAAAGCGCCTTTCGGGAGTTGTTTCAGGGTATCTTGATCCGAGCACAAAACTCTCGCGACGGTATACCCCGTATCGGCGGCGTGAAACGTAATTCGATGTATTTCACCCGTAAACGTGAAATCATCATTTTTATACCGTCGCGCTTGCTTTGTCAGTGATTGCGTCTTTCTCACTCGTTGTTGTCGCATGTCGTCTTCCTCCTCCTCGCCGACGAACTCGGCGTTCGCCGCGTACCCGTTCCACGACGTCGTCGTCGCGGATCTCGATTTTGACTCCGGGTGGTTGATAGCTTTCACGGTTCTCCCACTCCTGTGTGTCCCGAACGACGACGTCGTCGTCGTCGTCATTCTCGCGGAGTGCGAAACCGACGTCGACGCGTTCCTCCGCGCGCTTCTCCACACTCTGTCTTCGTGGTTTCCACCAGCCGAGCGCGCAGCAGTCTCGCTTTCCTTCCTCTCCGCCCCAGAAAAGAACGATTTCGACTCATTGTTCGCCCCCGCGCGAATCATCATCGCTCTCGTCGTCGCTCTTCGCCTCGTCAGCGACCTCATCATCATCATCGCACTCATCATTTTCCTACTCGTCGTCGTCGTCCTTCTGTTGTGGT
>VIAS01000039.1:0-18109 GCA_009618075.1 Bathycoccus sp. SAG1 | reverse complement strand
TAACTCTTCAAATGGACTTGGCCCCACGCCGGCCATCGAATGCCTTTGGCGTCTCTCGCGTAAATCTGGCGCCCTCGAAGGAATGTCGCATGGATGACGCCGCTTAACTTTTGCCCGTCGTAGGCTGTTTTGTTGTGTTTGTGAAACACAGGGTTCGCCTCGTCGTTCACAACAAACGTGCCTTCCGGATCAAAAACAACAAAGTCGGCGTCTTTGCCCGTGGAAATCGCGCCTTTTGATCCCAAACCTGCAATACGCGCTGGCGTTGTGCTCCATAATTCTGTGTGTAATTAATGCGTGAAAGAAAGAACAATGAGAGGCTTAGTAAAAGAGCAACATGCCTATTATTCCTTGTCCGAAAGAAATCACACAACCAGAATAAAATGTCCCGGAGATTGCTCACAGGCAGAATCCATATTATGTTGGTTATGCCTCCGATATGTCTCCGGACAACCTTGATGTAGCGAGAATATAAATATAAAATGATAGAGCCGATTACTGGTGGGTATCAATCACCGTATCCCTCGTCTCCCGTCCCTTCTCGCAGAGATGCAAAAACAATAAGCAGAAAAAGAACAAAAAGAAAAACAAAACGCTCATTTTGTTTACTCACCGGCGAATTGACTCAGCGTCATCCCTCTTTCCTTTCCTTTCGTCCAAGTTAACGGCAAACTAAGTTGTACACCTGAAATACCTCCCCATGCTTTGATGAAGTCTCCAGAATCTACATGTTTCAAATCCAACGGCGATGGCGAGTGGTCCGAAGAAATCAGATCTAATGCCTCGTCTTTCAACAAACCATCCCACAGACGCAGGCGGTTCTCCTCCTCGCGGATTGGAGGGGCGCACTTATGCAAAGTACTTCCATCTCCAATAGACTCCGCGCTGAAGTATAAATAGTGCGGGCAAGTCTCTGCCGTGAGTCTTGCTCCATCACCTTTCGCACTCTTAATCGCAGATAACGTATCCGCATCCGAAACGTGTGCTATGTGAATGTGAGGAAACTTCTTCGTTTTCGCAACATCGATCAACTCCTTTATCGCATCCTGTAGTGATTAATTGTAATGAGAGAAAATAGTGGACGTGAGTATAAAACATAGAAAAGAGCAAAATCAATAAATTTTCAAGAGAAAATACCCAGACCACCGAGAACAGAAAAGAAGAAATGATTTTCGCAAGAAAAACGTCAGTGCAAGGATAACATCGGTAATTGTTCTCTTCATCAAGCTGCAACCATTGCAACTTTTGGTGAGAAGATTAGCGCCAATGAATCGTCATCATCCGCTTTCTTTTTAATCATGCTTTGTAATTATTCTTCTCTTTTTCTCACGCGAGAACAAAAATGAAAAAAACAAACAAACCTTTTCCCATTTTCTCGGTCTACTGTTCATGTACGTGCTATATTTCCTTGGATCTTTACCGTTCGAGGATAAAACATCGTTCTGAGGAGGTAATTCCGCGTGAACCATTAACGGAGCGTTGAATTTCGTTAAAATCGCCGCGGCCGCCTTGATATCGTTTACAGAGCTTTGATCGAAATCCTCCGTTCCGGCGGGCGACATAAATGCCTTCAAGCCGACGACACCTTTCGACAATAAGTCTTCCAAAACCGTCGCGTTGTGTGCGTTTTGAGGCACGAGTCCTCCCCAAAACGCAATATCTACAAATATTTTTCCTCTCGGTTTGCGCACAGCTCTCAATTTCGCTTCAAACGACTTCACGTCCACCGTCGACGGTATCGAGTTCAATGGCATATCGACAACCGTCGTTACTCCGCCAACGGCGGCAGATCTCGTCCCTGACTCGACGCCTTCCCATTCCGTTCTGCCTGGTTCGTTCAAGTGCACGTGCAAATCAACAAGTCCTGGCATGATGACTTTATCGGTAAAGTCATAAAAATGCTTGTCTTTGTCTAGTGCTAGTTTCTTCTTGTTGTTGTCAATGTCGTTTTTGGTTGAATGCGTTGACGACGGCGACGGTTTTTCTTCCAGTCGTCGCATCGGTTTCTTCTCCATCCTCTCTATGCTTTGGATTCTCCCATGATACACAGTCACTAAAGCAGGAATAACCCCGTTCGGAGTGACGACTTTGTTCGAATAGAGTTCAATTTTATGCTCCATAGGTAAAGTTGGAGGTAAAAACACATCCGGATGACTTTGTAAAAGGCCGAGACAAATAGCGATTGTCATCACAATAAACGCGTTCGCCGTTTCATCGAACGGGAGGAAGTAACGAGTCCATCCCCAGTACGAAATCGGCGGGAGTAGCCCAAACATTATTACCGAATTCGCGTGTATACACAAACGCGCACCGTGAGTATATATAACTGAAGATTCGAGAACTTTTTTTTTTAGTTATAACTCCTTATAAGTTTCTTTCTTCTAAAAATGACGATGCATCATCACCTGCGGCATTCGTCGTACCAGGAGGACAGGTCGTGCAGACATGGGACAAGACGTGCTCGTTAGCAGAACATGAAGTGGGGTCACATGTCGTGTCTGAACCCGACGACTGCAGCGACATCAATCACGACGACGACGACGACGACGACGACGAGAGGAACCCCGGCGTATTCCCAGCCATCTACTTCGAGTGTCAGCGCTACTAAGTATCATCGCGACTATTTGTGTCGACATCATCATCAACGACGACGACGACGACGACGACGACAACAACAACAACAAAGAGTTTGTGCTTCTTCTTCTTCTGATGAGGACGATATGAAAGTTTTGAAAATGAGGATGGAACAAGTGCGTTTGAGAGAAACGGAAACAATCCCGCTGAGAGTGTTGGTATTGGACGCATCTCTTCCCAAGCAAAAACTTGGGTTGAATTTTGGGACACAAAGCGATGCAAAAAGGAGTCTGAACTGTGGAACGAGCATAGGCGTGGGAAAAATTCCACTCGGAACGAAGTTTGCGATGTTAGGTATGAGCCCGACGAATAAAAAAGTCTTACCGTGCGGAGTAGAAGTAGAAGTGACCCAATTCGAAGTGAACGACGATGGGTCCACGTTCGTAGAGCTCACGGGTACGAAGCGATTCAAAATCGATGAACAAGGACCGTACTTGGATGAAGAAGAGATACCACATGTTCGGGTGCGATTTATCGATGACGACAAAGCGTGCGGGAGTCTAGATGATTACATACCGAAGCCAGGGACAGAATCTTTCGCGATGATGGAATCATTGAGAGAATTAGCCGATAACGAAGAAGCTTTGTTAGAACTTTCCTCTGATCTTGACGTCTTATTGGAAAAATGGGAGCGGTTAGTCATCGACGGTAAACGAGAACAACAACCGAATCATCTGGAATTAATACGTTCGCATCTCGGCGAGTTCCCGGATGTGAAAGCTTTCGCGAGAAGGGCGGTATGGGTTTGCGCGTATATCAACCCCATTCCATCTCTAGGAGTTGCCTACGAGATTCGACCGGCTCTTTTGATGGCCCCGACGGTAGGAGATATGTTGAGAATCGCTAAGGCTGGCTCAGAGCTGAGTATTACGAAAATGTCAAACGAAGATAATAACAACGGTCCTCAAATAGATTAGCTACTTAATAATGTCACCGACCCGAACGGGTCGAGTTTCGATATCGGTACGGCGAGTAACGTTTACATTAGCGATACGGGACTTAATAATGTAATTCATACTACGAGTACTTACAGGTAGTAGGCACAATTGAAACAAAGAAAACTATACAAACTAGTCTCTCTCAGAAATAGCGGTGAGGTGATCCTCAATAGCGCCTTCTGACAGCAATCTAAACTCTGGCGCATCCGCTGTTACTACCGCCACTTCTAACTCCTTCGCTTTTACGTCTTCCCCTAATACGTGTTGTAATGTCGAGATGGCCAATCTGCACGCCCCGTCGACGTCGTTCACGTTGCTTTCGCGTTTTATTTTCTTCTCTAAAAAGTTCACCGCTTCCACCTCTTTGTTCCCAGCTGCACACGCTTTGTATCCGGCGTAATACCCACTCGGATCGCATTTGTACAAACTCGCGCCTCTCTCCTCGTCAATTCCCATTAATATACACATCGTCGCTAAAGGTCTCATGTACGCGTGTTGCGTGTACACCTGAAACTCGTCTGCCATTTTATTCGCTAAAACGTCCACTGGGATTTCGTAGCCGTATTCAAACCGAAATTCTGCGGCTTGTTTTCTCGCTTTTTGTACTACGTTTCTAATATCGGGATCTTTCCCAGTCATGCACATCCCTAACGTTTTGGTCACTTTAAACATGTGCGTCATCGCCGATTGATCGATTAAAACGTCCGGACATTTCTTTTGCGTGACGGAAACGACGCAGTCTTTCCCTTTCACAGCGATGGAGTTGATCCCGACTGCTTTAATCGCTTTAAACGCGTATTCTACTTGGTACAAACGACCTTCCGGAGAGAAGATGGTTATGTGGCGATCGTATCCTCCGCTAGAGCCTCGAGACATGAGTGCGTGTTACGTGTGTTGGCGCCCGTAACGAGCGAGCGAGGAGCGTTTCGAAATCTGGCGATCTGAATAAATGTAAAAATAAGAGAGGGAAAGTATGTAGTTACTGGTGACTATGGGGAAATTTATTATAATTTGGACGAAAAAGTCCACAAAAAAAAAAAAGAGTGCCAAAGACGAAAGACGAAAGAGGAAATTTAAAAAAAAACGAGAAATCCTTTCCTACCTTCGTCAGTACAAATTCACCCTCTTCTTCTTCTCCCTCGCGTTCTTCTGCGGTAGGTAGGGAAATCATGACGCGCCGCACGAGCGCGGAGAAGAAGAGCGCCGCGACGCAAAGAGGAGGAGGAGGAGGAGGAGACGCAACGACGACGGGAACACAACGAAACGAAAAAGTAAATTTAAAACGAGAAGAAGACTACAACAACGTTTTCGAAGAGGAACAAGAAGAAGGTGTCGACGCGGAGATGTATTTACAAATGTGCGTCTCGAACGCGATGCATAAAATGGAATATCAAAACGCCATATTCATCGCAGAACGCTTATTTGCGGTGTCTAAAACCGAAGAGAACGCTTTGACGTTAGCGAGGTGTTATCGATTGAACAAACAACCGTATCGAACGTACGAGATTTTGAAAGACCGAAGGAGTCGAGATTCGAGATACTTCTTCGCAAGCGCGGCGTACGAGATTGGGAAATTATCAGACGCAGAAACAACATTAACGGAAGTCATAGACTACGAAGATCACTATTTCTCCTCGGACGAAGAAACAGACGACGACAACGACATCGGTTATCAAGGAGAAGAAAACAGAAATCCAAACGTCGATAAAGCGACAAAGAGAGAGATGCAAAAGAAAGCAATGCAAGAAGAAAATGCTACCATTCCGGGAGGTGCATACGGAGAACACTTACTCGGTAAGATTGCGAAAGACACCGGTAGACGACAATTAGCTATCGATTGCTTCAAACGCGCGTTAGAATTGGATCCGTTCATGTGGTCTGCGTTCAACGAGCTCTGTTCAATGGGCGCAGATGATATTACCGTCGCACACACGAAAAGAGTCGAGACGATGATGATGAAGAAGAGAACATCGTTCGATCGCGAGGAAGACGACGTCATTTTCTTTGGTGCCCCGAATTTCAACGCCGCCAATGTGTTTTCGCCAGAAGTTGTCTCAACCGGTGGCGGCAGCGGCGGGGGTAGTCGGTATACGCAAAGTAACATAAATAGTAGCATGTTTCTGCGGCGAAAACCAGCGATTTCATTCAATAGCGGATTTAGCAGGAGAGGGTTCCCCGGCAATGATCTTGCGACGGGTCCAACGGGTAAGGGTGCTGTGAGTGCGTTACCACCTTTTGATTTAGGCGACCACGACGGACACCAGCAGCAGCAGCAACAACAACAACAACAAAGAAATCCCACCGACAGCATGCGATATGTGACGCCGTCTCCTTTACACTTAGGCATACACGAAACCCCAGTGGTTCCACGTAAACCACCTCAACATGGAGGGAAGGTTCCCGCTTCGACTGCTTCGACTGCTTTTAATACAAACGATCCCGTCGTGTTAACGCAACAAGCGGCACCACTGGGCGGAGATGGTGTATCGAGCAACCCGTTTAACGACAGGCGGAAGTTTATGGACGAAGGAAAATTGAGAAAAGTTTCGGGACGATTATTCGGAGATGCACCCGAATCTGCAACTACGATGACTACGACTGCAACCACCACACACGCAGCGCCTATCGATGCTGCGGGGAATGCAGAAGGAGGTTTGCGGAGAAGCTCCCGTTTGGCGTCACAGGGAGCAGCTCCGGCTGCCCCAGCACCACCTGCTTCCAATCTTTTCACTTTAGGAACGCAAACCCCGTCGGTAGCTTCGACGCCTATGACTCCAGCGCAAATGTTCGATCAAACTACGACTGCATCGAAAAAGAATGTTGGCATGAACGCAAGTATCATGACCGAAGATGATCTCAACAAAACGAACCAGCATCTTCATTCTTTTTCTCAGTTTCAGCCGCAGCAACAAAATCAACAACATATTATAGCGATGCATAGAAATGCCGTTATGAGCACGCAGAACGTGGGCGAAGAAGCGAAAATTGTTGTCCCGAAAGGTTCGGTTGCGATGGTTGCGAGAATATTTCATCCCATCATGTCTGGCGCAAGGCACTTAGCAATGTTTCGATGCCACGAAGCCATAGCGGCTTTGAGAACGTGCAGCCCGGAACAATTCGAAACTGGTTATGTTTTGACTCAAATTGGCAAAGCGTATGCGGAAGCTGTAGAATATGCGGAATCAGCTAGGGCGTTTGAACGTGCTCGCGAAATTGCGCCGTATAATTTAGACGGTATAGATTGCTATTCGACCGTGCTTTGGCATTTAAAACGTGAGGTTGAACTCTCTCATTTGGCGAGAGAGGCGCAAGCGATTGATCGATTACATCCACACACGTGGTGTGCATTGGGAAATTGCTTTTCCTTACAAAGAGAACACGATTCTGCTTTGCGATTCTTCGCGAGAGCGATCCAGTTGAATCCGAGGTACGCGTATGGGTATACTCTTCGAGGGCACGAACACTTTGCAAATGAAGATTTTGAGAAAGCTACCGAGTGCTATCGAGCAGCTTTGAGTTTGGACCCGAGACATTACAACGCCTGGTACGGTTTAGGCACCGTGTATTTCAGACAGGAAAAGTATGAGATGTCCGAGCACCATTTCAAGCACTCCATCGAAATAAACCCGAAGAGCTCCGTTCTGTATTGCTATTTGGGGATGGCGCAACACGCGTTGCGAAAGACCGAGAAAGCGTACATATCTTTACAAAAGGCGATTCAACTGGACGAGCGCAATCCACTAGCGAAATATGAGAAAGCTTCCGTTTTGATGAGCGACGAAAGATATTCCGAGGCATTAGATGAGTTAGAACAGTTGCGAGAGGTGGCGCCAAGAGAGGCTTCGGTATACTTTCTGATGGGCCGGATTTTCAAAAAGTTGGAAATGCCAAACCGAGCGATGTTAAATTTTTCGCTCGCTTTAGATTTGAAGCCGTCCTCGGCAGATGTCAATTCAATTAAAGCGGCCATCGAGAAACTCCACGTTCCCGAGGAGGAAGAAGAAGAGGAGTTGTAACTAATACCAAGAGCTTTTTGTTTAGCCTATGTTGTAGAAGAAAACGAAGAGATTCACATCTTGATTTGCGTAGTAATACGAACAAACAAACGAATGAACAGCTTTAGCACGGAAAAATCGAATTCACGCGCCAGCATTGACTCAAAGAAAGGCACGAACTTCGCGAAACGAGCTACTAATACGGTCCGTGTTTAAGATTTTTTTGTATTTTACTTGTTTTTGTTGCAATTTAAAGTAATTTTACAAACGCGGGAATCCCTCAACACAGAAAGAATATCACTGCGTGGCGGCCACCTGCGGTCGATTCTCGAGTTGGTCATACGAAAGCATGAAGTTGTCCTTGCGAACACGCTCCCACGTCTGGACGTCAAACACCCAAAACGCACCGCGTTCACCGTAATCCGTTTTCGATGTTGGCTCCGTGCCTTGAACTCGCATCAACCACGCCTTAATTTCTTTATGGAACCCCCAGCCGCGATGAATCAGTTCATCAGCAGCATACAACTGCGCCTCCTCACCAGGCATGGAATAAAATATATAGAACAAAGTCTCGTGTTGGAACTTTGAAAACATTGCAGGATGTGCTCGACCGGCGGTGTGCTGATTATAACACGCCGGAATGAGCAACTCTAATTCGTGCTTTGGCGTGGCATCCGTCAGCCAAGGCGGCGAAAAATTCGTGTACAACGGTTCGGAGGAGTTCAAATTTAACCCAAGCATTGTCAAATCCGTTCCGAGAGCTAAAGTAGTCATGTTTGGATCCGTCATTCGAATGACGTTCAACAAACCCATGAGACCGTACCGATCGTTCGGATCCATATTTGCCGTTTGTTGCACGACAGAATTGGACGACTGACTAGAGCTTTGGCGCAACAGATCTTGACCATTATATCCACCCCGAGAGTTCCCCATTCCAAAGCCCCCACCAGCATCGAAGTTCGGTTGTCTTTGTTGTTGCATTCCAAGATCGTTATTCCCTTCTATTCCGCCGCCTTGCGCACCACCTGAAAATATTCTATTCACTCCCCCGATATTCCCAACTCCGCCACTCCCTATTTGCTGTTGTTGTTGCTGCTGCTGATGCTGTTGTTGCTGTTGCTGTCGCTGTTTTGCAACACCAGCTGCAACTGCAGCCGCTGCATCCGAAGGTTTCCGAGGACCACCACCTCCACCACCCATACCCCCTAGTGCTGGAAAATCTTCCTGCTCAATAGCAAACTCGGGCGGCGGCTTTGCATAGTAACCTCCCACGTGGCCATCTCCCCCAAAACCATCGTAACCACTTCCTTGTGGATACTGAGGAGGATACGCATCACCGTATGGTCCCTGACCTCCACCCCCTAACGAGGGAAAGTCTGACGCATCGAAGGAAGCCGTACGCGCAGGCGCTCCATACCCTTGTTGCGGTCCTCCTTGCTGAAACGAACTCCCACCTCCTAAACCGTTACCCCCACCTAAACCAGATAAGTTTTGTTGCTGTTGTTGAATTTGATCTATACCGAAACCCCCGTTCATTCTTGGAGCGGCGCTTGGGTTTGGTCTTCCACCACCACCACCCCCAAGAAGGTTTCCGATGTTTTGTTGTTGCTGAGCGTTTGCACCGCCGACGCCTCCAGAAGGAATCGGTGGAAACCGACCTCCTAAACCGGCAGGTGGCGGAGGAATCCCACCAGCATTGGTGTTATCTCTCCGATACCCGCTTTGTGAAGGAGACCCTCCGTATAATCCACTCATTTCTCACTCACTCACTCTCTCTCTCTCTCTCTTACACGCACCCACTTATATTTTATATCGTCCCTCTCGACTTTCTCCTCGATCCCGACCGCTCAATCACGAAAAACAAAACAAAACCACCAGCTTTATTTAATATATAACCTAAGCGCCTGCTCTCTCCCACCTTTCTTTAAATATAACAACGGTCCTTACGCGTCGCGATGATGTTCAGTTTCTTTTATGAGCGTATGTCTTATGCACAACCTTTCTTCTCTATTCTGTTTAATTAATAAGAGGGAAAAATTCGATGTTTGTGAGTTGATTCCGACGCAAAAAAAAGTATGTTTATAGGCAAATACATGCATCAAAAGACGATCGATGCACTTAAACACGCGCCGTGCCGCGTTACTGATGTTTCCTTTGGCCGAAAATCTCTTTCATACTTCTCGGAATATTCGAGTTCACGATCATTCAATCGCAGCGTAAAAGGACACTTCAACAACAAGAATCAACTTCAACAACAAGGGAAAAATTAAGCGCGCGAATTGCCCTTGAATCGATACCACGCGAACGTTTTCGTACCTATTGCGGTCGTTAATCGCGTAAAAATACTCTTTTCTGAAGCAGAATAGCGGTTGAAATGCACCGAGTGAAACACGAGCGCGTGTTTTGACGATATTTTCGACGCGCCTTTGAACAAAAATTCGCGCCTTCTTCCTTTTTCTTTTCAACGAGAGACCGACTCACACAAAAGAGAGACGGAGAGACGGGAGAGAGAGAAACTTCGGAAAAGAGAGAAAAAAAAAGCACAAAATTTTTTGTCTTGCCTCTTCACAAAACCACAACAAAAAGTACTTGTAAGTAGTAGTTAAAATCGACATTCATCATCATCATCATCATCATCATCTAAAGACACACACACACACACAGAGAGAGAGAGTATGTCTCCGATAGCGTTTCGAGTCGTTCGCGCGGATTCTACCAAGAAGTTGAGACTGAACGCGCTTCGCGTGATTCGTGCCGCCATACGAGCCGTCGCCCCCGAACTCTTTCCATCTTCTTCGGCAGCAGTCGAGACCAGCCCCGCGAAATCTTTCACTCCGCAAGAGTTGAAAGCCATCGCCACGTACGTGAAGATTGTTTCTGAACAGCCAAACCTAAACGTTGTCGTTGGCGTGGATGATTTCTCAGCCTTCGTGAAATATCGAAAAGGTTCTTTGACATACGTCGTGTGCGACGTGAAACCGAAACCAGTGAGAGTGCTGATTTACGAGTCGTTTAAACTCACCGCCATAGACGAGGAGGAGAATGGGAGGAAGAAAACAACTCCAGAGCGCGTCGCGGAAGCAGAGATGAAATTTTATGGAACGAACGAATCGGAGGATACGACAACGAAAAAGAAGAAGAGTAACGCGGCGAACAAGAAAGACGCGGCAGTCATAACCGTGGGAAGCGAAACCTTACCAAAGTGCGTGGAAGCTTTAGCTTTGGAAACGTTGAACGACAAATCTTACGAGAACACGGAGAAGAGAGCGACAGAATTGCGCAAGAAGCTTTCTGAGACCTTTGGAGATTATTGGCACGTCATTCACGACGATAACCCGTTCGTCGTGGCGTGCGATAAAACAACCTTTACAATCGTCAAGAACGATAACAATGATGAAGAGAAAAAAGAACATGGATTAGTAGAAAAAGAGTTATATTTCGTCGCGCAGAAAGGTCGAGCGGTGTATACAGTGTGGCATCATAACGCACCGGCAAAAGAAAAGTTCTTCGCGTGGTTTTGGAAAATGGAATCGGGCGAAAAGTTAAAACTGCTTCGGTATTTCTGTTTGTTCATCGCGACAGGTTTAGCGGTTATATCTAGAGCAATTTGTGGTTTCGGAGAAGGCGGAATCCAAAATACGAAAAGCTTGTTTTGTCGAGCAGGTCCGACATTTACGCCGATATTAATTGGTGTCTTCCTCTGCATCGCGTTTAGTACTTCGGTGTTTTCAAAGATTCGAAAGAATAAAGAGAGACGCTTAGCGAACACTTTATCAGCAGCAGTAGCGGTAACTTCTCCTTCCAAGCGTAGATAGTAGCATACATAGTACAATGGTGGTAATAGCTGTTTATTTATTATCGCATTAAAAAGGGGTAAATAGTTTGTTCAATCCATTGGCACTCATTCGTCCTCATTTTCCTCGATTTCGTCGTCGTCGTCGTCCGCATCGGGTGGTTTCATCTCGCTCAGAAAAGTCATGACTTCTTTCTCAACGTCTTGATCCATTTCTTCTTCTGCATTCGTTCTTGTTTTCCCCGTCGTTTGCTTCTCCACAACAGATGCATTTGTCGAGAGTGGAGGCGCAGCTTCCATCATCGCCCGAAGTTCCTTGTCGCCTTCAAGATTATTTCCGTCGAAGAAGAACAAATCGTCGTTTGCCGCTTTTTCAGGATTCAAATGCGCCGTGGTTAAAAACTTCTTCGCCGACATCCAAGCTATGAAGATAGATTCGAACTTTTCATCGGAAATTGCGGCGAGCTCTATAGTGGCGGACGATGGATCTATAGCTCTGATCATGCCTTTCGGCAACTTTGCAAGTAGAAGCGTCGGGGCGGGCGTGTTTCCAGAGCACCGCATCAGAGCGTCTGCTTTGTTACGACTAATGGTTGCTCTCTTCCCTCTAAGAACGGCGATATAGCGGCGCAAAACACGTAAATAGTCAAAATAAGCACGAACTTCACCGATAGTTCCGCTCGCCGTATCATTCTCATCTCCTACATCTATTTTATTTTTCCCTTCGTCGGAGTCGGCATTCTTATATCCTTCCTGTTCTTCTCTCGGCACTTCGAGCTGTTCTTCTTTGTAATATTTTGACTCGTCAATTTTCATATCTGGATCATTAGCTGGTGAATCATCGTCGTCAGTGTCAGTCGCTTCACCGCTACCGTCTCCTTTTTCTCCGTTTATATGGAGAGAAGACATGTTTATCTCCACTTCTTCACTAAAATTCGACTGCATGTCTTCAAAGGCTTGCATGTCGAGATTCCAGCGTTGCAACATTGGACGTCGTACGAGCTCAGGACCAACACCCGCGTTTAGACCGACATTCTTGCTCGATACTAACTTCAAGCCAAGCATGCGCGACGCTTGTTTTTCCCACTCCTCGTCAAAGTCACCCAAACCCAACGCGGCTTCAAATATTTCGTCGTCTTCTTCTAAAACGTTCGGCAACAAATCTACAAGAAACTTTGACGTAGGAAACATTGCGTTTGCGTCACTATTATTCTCGAGTCCTCCTTGACTCGAGAACATAGAGTCCATAGAGTCTGCTAAAAAGTGAATGATATCACCGCGATAATTTCGACACAAAACAGCAGCATCGTGCATGGCTGTTATCTCGCGATCTCTGCGCTGTTCTTTTATAGCGCTCTTACTTTTTTTCCCATCCACAGATTTTTCGTTCGTTTGAGTCGCTTCCACCGACGATATGAGTCGACGCATGTGCTTTCGGAACGCATATTTGAAAAATACTAAACGGGCGATGTAACGCTGTAAATCTGGCGGACATTGTAAGACGCATCCCGTGGCGCGACGTAAACTCGTAATCTCAGTAATCTTGCCCAATATTTCCGATAAGCCTCTCGCATCATCTTTATTCAACTGAGTATTCTTGCTACTATTGTTATCATTGTTGCTGTCATCAAATGACATCGACAAAAAGTACTTTACGCATCGCTCGACGCAATCAATACACGTTTTCGTAGAGTTCACACGTTTTGCTTCAGCCATGGCGATAGACTTCGGCTCCGCGCCGCATTCTCTCCACACCCAACCCGGGATGTCGAAAGATGCCCGTTTCATCGCATAGTCCGCTTGGATGAGCAACTCTCCGAAATTCAGCTTGGACCAATCCTTAGGAATGTCTTGTTTTAACGCGTGCCAGGCGTTATCCGGATCTTCGATCTCAGTTTTCAATTTGTGCAACTCTGGATCCATTTCTGCGAGCGGTTTACAATCCTTCTCTCTAAAGACTCTTTGGACTAACAACTCCGAATATAAGTCTAATTTCTCTTGAATTTTCTTCTTCGCTTTCGACTTTTTCGGCAGCGCGGCGACGGATTCTGTGAAGGCCATTTTCACGGTATTTTCGTTCCAGTCTTCGTTTTGCTGGACGCCCTCGCGTAGAAACTCGGCAACTTTGGAAACAAACTTCTCAGCCTCTTCTTTGGACGCATCTGCAGCACTTGGGATGTTAGTCGAGGCAGTCATTTTCTATGATCACAAAATCAAACAATCTATTCCTTAAAATGATATCAACGGCTTCCTCCTGAAACCTTGCCTTTTCGTTTGGATTTCTTCAACCTTTTGGCTTTGGCGAGATTTTTCTTGAAATCTGGGTTCGCTTCGTTTCGTTTGCCTCTGCCGCCTTTTCTGTTGGCAAGTTTCAATGCAACTTTTGCCTTCTTCCCCAGCGCTTGTTTCGTCGCTTTGCTCCGATCTTTTTGCACTTTCTTCGAAGCTTGTTTCAAATTCAATATCTGGTGCGGCTTTAAATTCTGAGGGACGTAATACTTTTGTTTGTGACAGTCGTATCGTTTGCCCATCTATATAGTTCTTTGGACAATTTGCTTGCTTTTTTCGGTTTGTTATTCTGTGTAGTAAGGATGTAAAAAACTCTCTCTCCCTCTCTCTCTCTTATTAAACTCACGACGACGACGACGACGACGACGACGACGACGACGGCAACAGCGAGTTCAATCGACCAATTAACTCTAAATAGCAGGGAAGAGCAGATAACACTTCCTTAAATTATTTCCTTTAAAGAAAATGCGGCTGCTTTATTTTGGAGAAGAAAGAAAAACGAACGTCGAAGGCAAATTTTATATGGAACGAAATGTGGAACGGTAGTTATTAATATTAGTATATTGATTATTATCACAACTCCATTATATGTAACCCCTCTTGCAGTAGTTTACATACCAAAAAGAAAAAACAAAATCTCGCCGTTTTTACATACCAAAGACGGAACCACCTCTGGAACCAGCAAAGCTGCCTTCCGAGGCGCAGATCTTGCCAGATATGGTTCCTTCGCATTCTAATTTGATGTCGTCAGTCAAAAATTTGACGTTGCCAAACTCGGCGGCGTTTTCGCAACCCAACAAGTTCTCCGGGAACTTGCAAGAGCCATCCGTGACCGTTCTGGATCGCGCAAAGTTGGCAGAAGAGGTCAACGCGCGCTTCTTGTCGTTCATTTCTTTGTTCGCTTCAGAAGAGGCTAACAAGTCTTCGGTCAAGCTGGCGTGCGCTTGCATAACCGGGTTGGACAAAGTAACGACAACAGCCGCGGCCAAAGCGGCGGAGTTGTTGAAAGAGACCTTCTTTTGCGCGGAGGCAGTCGGCTTCGCGGCAGCCTGCGATTATGTTGTCATTTGAAGTGAAAGAAGGGAGATGAATGATATCGTCAGTATCTTTAAACAATCAACCGTAGGAATTTTTTTATATTTTCTACAACGCGGCGTTTTTTGTTTGTGTGGGAGTGACCAACCACCAACCAAAAGAGAGAAGAGAAGGAAAATAGAGGAGAGAGAAGGAAGGTGATCGTCCCAAAATGAAAGAACAAAAATCTCTCTCTCTCTCTCTCTCTCTCTCTCTCCCCTGTCGCCGATGTTTACTCGAGTTCAAGCGCGCATAACCCGGTCACAAGCGCACTATTCACCAACTCGATCGAGCCGGCGCGAAGAATGCACGAAAATCGATGAATATACGAGCGTCTTTTTAAGGACAATTTTCTCGTTTATCTCGCTCCCCCAAAGAAAGAAGCGAGAGGGCCCACTCCACTATATTGGGTACGTAAAAAATTTAGGAGAGAAAACCGAGACGACGATGACAACGCGCGGGTAGGTAAAAGAGAACGTACCGGCGCGACAGTTTTCATGGACATGGTGGTAAACATGTTGACGGGATTCGGTATGTGTGTTGTATGTGTGAGGAAATATGCGTGTGTGTGTGTTTTTACGTTTTTGGGTTTATTGGGAGACCATTGGTGTCTTTTTCCGTATCTTTCCAAAGGTGGACAAAGTCGATTTGGCACGTTCGTCTCAAAATCGTGGTTTAAGGTTTGAGATACAAATGTACGTTTTGGCTGAAAAAAGAGCAAAAAATTTCAAATTCAAAAAGCGAAAGAACAGCCTCCTCCTTCTTTTGTGAGCAATCTTCTTACTTTTCGTACCCTCTCTGAGCGTGGACGGTAGTATACTCGCGCTGATACACACGGCGCAATACTCGCTCGGTGAACACGGAAAAGACATCCTTCCGCGGGACTTTATTTAACATCTTCTTCTTGTCGATTATCTTTCACTCGGAGAATAATAAAATACAGAGAATAACAATAAAAAATGAGCGCAGCTACTTTAGATTTTGAAGACGTTCGAGTGCTCGAGGAGAAGGAAACCTTCGAGCTCATCAACGCGAACGAAGCTTCGACCACACCGAAACAACCGCCAAAAATGTTGACGGCGAGCACGTGTGATGGTGTCGTTACCATGAATAATATTGATGTGCCCTCCAACAACAACAACAACAACAACAACAACAACAACAACAAGTTGAAAGGCAACAAAAACAACAACAGGAACAACGGCAAATTGCTTCTGAATTTTGAATCTTCCAAGCGCAAGGCGAACGCGTCGCCGGCGTTCAAGTCGAACCGACGAAAATCTGCCAACGGTTCCAGAAGTTCCGATATTGGAAGGATTGCGAAGGAAGTGTGCAACCAATTGAGCGAGCCGAAAGTGAGTCTGATGCGAAGAACGGTCGATATCGTTGGGTGCGAAATGGTGTCCAATTTGGCCATCGAAGTCCAAAATATCGAAAGTAAAGGAGGGATGCAAACGGCCGATGGGAGCCGACGACGCACGCCGGGGGGCGTCTTTTGGGCGTTATTCAAACAGCGCGTCGCACAAGACGTATACGAGGACGTTTTCGCCGAAGAAAAGGAAAAGGCGAGAGAGCGCCAAAGAAAAAGAAAGTCTGTTCAAAAAGCAAAGGTGCCGAGAGGAGAAGATATGGACACGTCCATGTCGCCGCCAAGCACGGTTGAGAAAGAGGTGGCGCCATCGTCATCACCGTCATGGGCGGCGGTCGCCAAGACACCAGCCACGATAAAGGCTAAAGCAGCATCTTCGATGAACAATGTCGAAGAAGATTTGACGGAGGAGCTTCCATCGTACGAAGAGATGGTTTCTGATAACGAGACGCCAAAAGCGCCGGCGGCAGAAACGATGGCGACGAGGCTTTTCAAGAGCAACAACAATAGTGGCTTTTTCAAGCCGGGTAAAGAGAAGCAAGATTGTATGTTTAGCGGGAAGGAGAAACAGGACGCACCGACGGCGGCGGGTTCGTCCTTCGAGGAGAAGTTGGATATGGTCACGCCGAAAGCGTCTTTGAACACCAAAAGAATGTGGGCGGATGAAGACGAAGACATGTTTGCCGCCGAAGACGAAGAGTTGTTGAACGCGCCGGTGAAAAAGGCCACGGACAAAGAGCAAGTTCAAAAATGGAAGGGTGCATCTTTCGCCTCCGTCATTGCAAAATAGATGATAACGAAATCAGCCCATCGTTTACGAGTGTTAGAAGAAGAAAGAAAAGGAAGAAGGGAGGAAGTACGAAAATGGTACGATAGTAGAAGAAGATATACATACGAGGCAGCGAAAGACTGTTGTAATAATTAATCAATTAATTAATCAATCAAGAAGATAACGGTACATACACATATAATGATAACAAATTCACCAATTACTCGCCGGAAACTTGGATACCAACCGTACGTTCTCTCTCCCCGTCCAACTCGACGAACAAAATACTTTGCCAAGTTCCAAGCGTCATCTTGCCGTCACAGATGGGAACCGTCACGGACTGTCCCAACAGCATTGCAATTAAATGACTGTGTGCGTTTAACGGTTCTTGCGCTCTCCACTCCTCGACCGTACCTTTCCATCGATCGTCGTCGGGAGGAAATCTGACGTGCAAATCGTTGTGTAAATACGGATATAAAGGAGGAACCAACTTCAGCAAAAACTGTCTCGCATCGTCCACTAACCTTTCTTCGTATTCGTTTATTGTAACTGCCGTCGTAGTGTGACGGGAGTGAACTATTATCTGACCATTCTTAATCCCGCGTTTCGAAATCATCTCATTACAAATGTTGTTCAAATCGGTAAAAGCGATGCCGTTCTGCGTTTTTCCCAACTCGACGGTCTCGTAAAAGCAGTTTTGGTGACACCGAATGATGGGGGGTGTCGCCGACGATGCTTTTTTGTTGGTGTTGGTGTTCTTCTTCTTCTTCTTCTTACTATGGTGATGATGATATTTTGGCGGTCGTCTCGCAGAGTTGCGCAGAGCGGTAGTTCGCGTGGAAGGTACGAACAGAGAAGAGGCGCGAGAAGAGGTCGAGGAAGAGGCGTGCATCATCATCATCATCATTAATAATAGTGAAGATGTGTTTCTTTTTATTTGCTTGTTTTTCTGCGTCCACGAAAAACAAAAGTGAAAAGGGAACACGCACAATAAGTCGCGCGATACAAAAAAGAAGCTTCGTGGTGTTCCAGCATCGAAATGCAGACGACGAGAACAACAGCAAGGATAGACCTAGATGCGTTCGCAAGAAGTGGTGGTGGTCGCGGCACCACCTCCTCGGAACGGAGAACGAGACCTTTTGTTGTTCAACAAACATCATCTTTTCAGCCTCCTCGTCATCGTCATCGTCGTTTTCGTTCGACGCGTCGAGGAGGTGGTTGTGTAACAACACATTCGTTATTGACGCC
>VIAS01000038.1:0-18425 GCA_009618075.1 Bathycoccus sp. SAG1 | reverse complement strand
AGAGAGAGAGAGAGAGAGAGAGAGAGAGAGAAGAGACAGAGTTAGAGACAGAGAGACAGAGACACACAGAGAGACAGGGAGAGTTTGATTAACATATATAAAATATTATACGTATGTAATTTAAGGGAGAGGAGAATTTCGCTTGAAACGTTTTTACATCCTTTTTTTTTGGTTCGTCGTAAGAAAATCTTCATTTTCTCCCCCGTCGTGGCGCTTTAGACTCATGTCCACCACCACAAAAGAAGGAGGAGGAGGAGGAGGAGGAGGAGAAGAGGAGGAAGAAAAAGTAATCGTTCTTTTCAAAGCGACCGGTGGCGACACGCCGCTTTTAAAGCAAAGGAAAGTGAAAGTTTTGCGCAAAGCAAAGTTCGTGGATGTCGTCGCGTACGTCTCGAAACTGTTACAAAGGGCGCACGTGTTCGTGTATTTAAACGACGCGTTCACGCCTCGGTACGACGAAGAGGTTGGAAGACTGTTCGATTGGTTCGGGTCCGGCAGCGGCGGCGGTGGGGTTGCCGGTGATGCGAGTGGAGTGGGAGGAGGAGGAGGAGGAAGAGACGAGACGAAGAAGAAGCAGGTGCTGGTCGTGAATTACTCAACGCAGCAGGCGTACGGGTAAGAGAGATAGAGGGAGAGATCGCGAGAGCACTCAGATGTACGAAGTAGCGGTACTGTATAGATATAGCGATAGATTAGGATTTCGTAGTGTGTGTGTTATAACAGGTGTGGTGTGTATCACGTGACTTCTCTCTAAAATAAAATATATAATACGTTACGTTTCTGGGCCGATGTTGAACGGTTTGAAGCAATGAAATCCGTCTAAAGCTGTGGAGACGAGTAGACCTGGGATTTGCGGGTGAAATTTCGCCTCTTTTGGGTCCGTGATGCCTTGGTGGACAAACATTAACTGTGGAGGTAAATCGTCCGGGATTTCCGCGTTGGATTCGTTTTCAGCCATGGCTTGCGCTTCTTCTTCGGCGTCGCGTTCGACAGCTAAATCCCAGATGCAGACGGTATTATCGCTCGCTGCGGAGAGGAGCATGGCGCTATCGAACGGAGACCAATCGACTGAAGAGACGTGGCCTCGATGGAACGTGAATTGTGCGACAGGTTTTGGGTTCGTTTTCCCTTTTGGATCGAAATGTCGTAAATCCCAAATCTTTAATCCTCCGTCGTCCAAGCCAGTGGCAATCATGCAATTCGCCAAGCGGTTCCAGGACATGACGTTGACGTCGCAATTTTCCGCCGCTCTGACGCGAATCGCAGGTTTCGGTTTTTGTCTGGTATCCCAGATGGAAATCCCACCATCTCCACCACAAGAAGCAAACACGGTTGATTCAGATGGACTCCATTGAATATCCTCGACTGATTTTCCGTCGTGGCCATCCGTGTATCCGCAATCTATGTTCCAATCCGTCGCGTTCGCGTCGTTTGGTTCCCACACGTGAATCGAGCCGGTATTATCTCCAGATGCCAATCTACCAGCAGTCACTGAGCTCCAATCTAACGCGTACCCTTCCTCTTTATGCTTTGAGTGCACTTTCTTCGGCGCGATTTTTAACTTTTTCTCGTTCACCACGTTTTGGTTTTTCTGGTCCTCCACGGAGTTTTGCAACGAGCGAAACGCGGAGGAAATGTCCCAAGTCAACACGTGCCCAGAATCCGACCAAGTGGCACAAATTGCTGTGTTTTGCGGCATTAAACGAATTCGATTGATTCCACCTGGATGTGAAACCGACGAGACGTGTAAAGTCGGTTTGCCCGATTTCGAAGGATTAGAGGCATCGAAATCGTCCGTATCCGAGTCCGAATCGTCGTCTGAATCGTCTGAATCGTCGTCGTCGCTATTTTCGTTGTTGTTGTTGTTGTTCTTCTTCTTATCGCTATTTTTACTATTTCTATTGTTCCTATCTTTTTTCTTCGTCTTTGTCCCGCCTCCTGTTTTCTTCAATCTCCCTACCCTCGATATCGACAGCGCGTTCTTATTCGCCCGATCGGCTTGCGTACCAGAGACCATGAAAAACGCGTGCGGAAACTGAGTCCGTTCGTCGCCCATGTCGTCTTTTAAAATATCGAACGATAAGCTCGGCCACTCGTGCGAAAACGCGTGGAGACAATCGTACGCCGAGGCGTCGTATTCCATCTCTTCTGGACGTCCGCCCTCCCCAGTGGCGCCTTCGTGGTCTTCCGGTCGCCACACTTTCGGTCTTTGAAGAACACCCGTTGGAGCGCTCCTTCCATCTTCACTTCTTTTGTTCTCCTCTTCCTCGTCTCCTTCCGACGCGGACGAGTCCGTGACGTCTTCTCCGACCACCGTGTATCCTCCCTCCTCCTCGTCGTCGTCCGAAGATGAATCCTCCGAATTGTTGTTGTCGGAATCCATCATCGACGTCCCCGTCTTCTTCTTCTTCTTCTTCTTCTTCGCCGCTGCGAAGTTGGACGGGAGTCGAGGCATGACGACGATATAGACGCGGCAAAAAAAAGTCTTCTTCTTCTTCTTCTTCTTCTTCCTCCTCCTCCTTCGTGGTGGTGGTGGTGGTGGTGTTTTCGAACACACGCTCGACACACAGAGATGATGGGTTGTTGTCGTAAAAAAATAAGAAAGTGTTGAAAACGCCGCCAAAAAAAACACCCCTCCCTCAGTCCCTCTCTCACCAAAGTCTTCTGCATCGTCTTACTTGTAAACCCTAAATAACAACACCTTAAACCCTAACCTGAATGTGCTCTGTCGTGTTGTTCCCTTTTGAATCTTTGAGAGGACGCTTTGCCATCAAAACTTTGAGTGAGTGAAACGAAGAGAAAGACGGGACGACGACAAAAATGGCGACGACGAAAACGACGACGACGACGACTATGTTGTTCTCAAACACCACCACCACCACCACCCGATGTTGTTTGAGTACTACTACTACGCGTTGTCGTGCAAAATCGATTCGTCACATAAGACGCGACGACGACGTCCAAACTGTATTACACCCACCTTCTTCGGGAAGACGACGTAAACGACGTAAACGACGCGCGCAACAAAGACGCGCGCGAGGACTCCCCGTGCTACCCGCGTCGTTTACGTCGTCGTCGTCGGAGGAGGAGACGACGACGGACGAGAAGAGAGACGAGGAGCGAAGGTCATCTTCGAAAGAAACAACGACGAAAGGAAGAGAGTCCAAACTGTCGAAGGACCAACCACTGTACAAAAAAAGCGAAGAAGAAGAAGAAGAAGAAGAAGAAGAAGAAGCGTCGTTCCCTCCGGACCATAAAGTTTTTCGGGCGAAGAAAACGATGCGCGTTCCGGTGAAAGAGAGGGAAGACGCGCTGAGAAATAAAACCTCCATAGAACACTGGCTGAAAGACCCGAACGAATCCTTAGGCGTCGTCTTCGATCGAAACGAACGCTTGTCCGAGGATACGTGGAAAGTGTTCGTCGCGTCTAACAAAAAGATTGCGTTTTGGGAGATCTCCCCAGCCTTCACGTTGGAGATTTTGCCAAACGAGACAGAGTTTGGTAAACAAGCGTTTCGGGGGTTCGATTTGATGCTATGCGCGGACGAAGGCGCGGAGGAGTGCAGCTGGGTGAATGACGTCTCTGTATTCGCAAACATTTTTTGCCAGTTACGCGTCGATCGAGAAGACGACGCCGAAGACGACGTCGACGTCGACGTCGACAAGAAGCAAAATAAATACGTCACTCCAATCGTCGTCGCGGACGTGGACGTGACCATCGCCGCTTTACTCCCATCTTTTGTCAACGCCATCCCAGGTTTTACCAACATCGGCGAAGCCTCCATCGCCGCCTCCATCGATTTCGCGCGAGACGGCGCCGCCAAGCGCGTCCAACGAGCGTACGACGATTGGGCGGAAAGGAGGAGGAGTAAAAAAAGTCCTCCTCCTCCTCCTCCTCCTCCTTGAGAGAGAGAGAGAGAGAGAAACAGGTGAGTAGATATATGTAGATAGACGTTTGTGTGCAGAGCATTATTATTATTATTATTATTTTGAGTGTTGTTTTCGAAAATTTTGAGTCAAAAAAAGGGGTCGAAGTCCACACACATACATATACCAAAGAAGAAGAAGAAGAAGAAGAAGAAGAAGACGACGACGACGACGACGACCAAAAAAAAAAAACAAGAAAAGAAAACCCTAAACCCTAACAAAACATGTGACTCTCCGTCGTCCATTGGAAAGAGATATTTTAAACGACGACGACGACGACGACGGAGAAAAAGATCGACTCCACTAGACGAATTCGTCCACACATTATAGAGTATTGTTTGCTTGCCTTTTATTACGAACGCGCAATAAAATGATGATGATGCGTTCGAGTAGTAGTTCGTCGGCTGCTTTGTTTTTCAACGCGTCGTCGTCGTCGACGCGCGTCGCCGCCGCTTTCGTCGGGAAGACGACGACGACGACGAAGAAGAGTCCTTCTTCTGTCTTGCGATCGACGCCTCGAGCAACGATGAGCGTCGAGACGATCAATTCCGAGAAGGAGGACTCTTCTTCTTCTTCTTCTTCTTCTTCTTCTTCGACGGCAACAGCGCTGGTCGCGTTGCGATGCGCGTTTCGCGCGGAATTGAGCGTTGGCGAGACGTTAGTCGTCGTTGGGTCTACGCCTTTACTTGGAGAATGGAAAGCCGAGGATGGGTTTAAACTCTCGTGGACAGAAGGCAATGTCTGGAAAGGGAACTTACCGGTCGAACGAGAAGAGTTCGAGTTCAAATTGGTCGTGGAGAAGACATCGGGCGAGACGTATTGGGAAAAAGGCGAGAACAGAAAGATAAACAAGACGATCGAAGCGAACACGGTGGAGGTGAAGAGCACGTTTGGCACGAATGAGGACATGGAGGTGAGTTTTATGGACGGCGTGGCGTCGCCGACGGTGCAATCGAATGTAGTTGATTTTGCGCGCGAAGAAGAAAAGAAAAAAGAAGAAAACGTAGTAGCAAAAGCAGAAATGAAGAAGCCGACAAAATCGACGAAAAAGAAGAAAGCGGCGGCGGCGGCGAAAAAGACGACCACTGGAGCGTATAGAACCGTAGAGAAAGTGAAGTACGACAACTTTGCTTTGTTAAAATTCGACGAATTGATGGAAAAGAATTCGATGATTTCCATGGAAGAGTTTAAAGCCATTTATCCGGAAGACGTGAAAATGAAAGCCGTGGAGAAGAGAACGGTCGAGTTCTTGTTGAAAGGCGGTGGTGGGAAGTTTTCGTACGCGTTGAACGAAGAGGCGAAAGGGTACGCTCAGTTGCTCTTGTAAGTTTTGAGAAGACTTCGATAACGAAAGAGACGACAATAAATACTACATAATAAGAGTGTAAAATACTAAGTGTGCATAAAAAACGATAAAAAAGAAAGAGACAAGAGACACACAGAGAAAGAAATGATGGAGTAATAATGACGTCAAGATTGTCATCGGTATAGTAGTTGAGGATGCGCGTTTGTAATATTATTGAAGCATCTGATCACACTGAATTATTATATAGTTTCGCATATTATTGTGTGTTATATCTTTTATCATGAGAGTTCTATTTTTATCTTCTTAACGCGTTTGGACGATCCCAGCGTTGATTAACTTTCTCACTTTCGCCATGATCATCGGGTTCTTCTGGTGCTCCATCGCCGCCTGCGGGTTTTCGCTCATATCGCGCAACACTTGATTCATGACGGGATCGGCTAAAATACTTTGAATTTCTGGATCTTTCATCGCGTTTTCTTGTCTCGATTTCAACTCCTCCTCAGTCAACATACCACTCGCGGCTTTGTTTTGTTCCATGACGCATCGTCGCGCGCCATCTTTCAACTCTTCGTTCGCCGGGTCGATTTTCAATCCCGCTTGGTAGGTTTCTAACGCTTTATCGTATTGTTTCGTGAAGAACTCGACGTGTCCTTTTCTCGAGTACCCTTTTACAAATGTAGGATCGATTTCGATGCACTTCTCCGCATCCTTCAAGGCTTCGTTAAAAGCGGCTAGTTTCGTGTAACACGCGGAACGGTTTGAATAGGATTTGTGATCGGTTGGGTTTCTTTTAATCGCTTCGGTGTATTTCGCGACGGCGCTTGGAAAGTCTTGGTTTTTGAACAACTCGTTCCCTTCGTCTCTCGCTTTTTCGCCCAACTCTGGGTTCAAATACGCTTGAATCTCTTTATCCTTTAATTTCTTCTCGCAGCCGTTTAATTTGTTTAACGTCGACGCTTCTCTGTGTTCAGTGAGCGATCGTTGGTACCACTCGATGGCTTCTGTCAAGTTGTCCATCTTTTCATACGCCGAAGCTTTTCTCGCCATCGCTTTCGCAACGATTCGGTAATCCGAACGGTTTTCTCGGCCAACTTCGATGCTCTTTTCGCAATCCTCGATGCACTTATCGAAATCACCTTGTTCGAATCGTACCGCCGCGCGATTGTTAATGTACGTCGGATCGGTCGGGTCACTCTCGATGGCCTCTTCGTATTTCTTCACCGCCTTTTCAAAGTCTCTCTTTTTATAAAACGCGTTCCCTTCCTCTTTCAACTTCAAAGCTTTTCTCTTGTTCTCCGGTAAATTTGCTTCTTCTTCTTTTTTAATCTCTTCGGGTGTTTTCTTCTTCGGTTTCGCGGGTTCCGGCGGCGCTTTCGTTTGTTGTTGTTGTTGTTGTTGTTGTTGTTGTTGTTGTTGTTGTTGTTGCGCCGCCGCCGCGGCTGGGGGCGCTCCTGTGATGTTCAACCCAAGAGCCACCGACAGCACATCCATTACTCTCGGATCTTGCATGTGCTTTTGTAACGCGCCAGAACAGTCTTTCTGAAGCTCAGCAAAGATCTTCATAAAATCCTCCTGTTGAAAATACGCTTTGGTTTTCGGATCCGTCATTAACTTCACCATCGTTTGTGGATCCGTAAATAGTTTCTTGAACTTTGAGTCCTCGTCTAACTTCTGCTCGCACTCTTGCACGCCATTTTTACACGTTTCGTTCGAACCGTCCACTTTCAATCCGTCCTCGTACGCTTTCTTTGCCAAATCGAACTCGCCTTTCCCGAACAGCGCGGCGCCTTTGCGTCCATAGCCTTTCACAAAGTCCGGTTTCAGTTCGATCACTTTTTCCGCGTCCTCGAGCGCGAGATCGAACTCGTTGTTTCCAGCCTGCGCATGTGTGTGTGTGTACGTTGGTGATAAAACTCGTCAGTCTTTGCAAAACACCCCCAAAGCGACCAATACGACTGTGGTGGACAAAAACGTTGTTTTCGTCGCCAAAGTTTATTTATTAAAGGCGTTTTTCCTTTCTTCTTCTTCTTTTCTTCTTCTTTCTTGTTGAAAAAAGACTCTTCTACTCCTTTTGGGGAGAAGAAGAAAAAAGCTTCTCATCCTTTCGAAAAGTTTTCTTCTTCTTCTTCTTCTCCTTCTTCGCGTGCACCACCACCACCACCACGAACAGAGAGGAGGTTTGTATCGCCTCTAAAAGCGTCCAAACCGACCGACACGACCGACCCCCGACACACATTCCGATCGACTCTCTTTGACGCACAACACAACGAGAGACTTTGACGACGACGACGACGACCAAAAAAAAACGCTCTCTCCAGAATCGAAACGACTTTAAAACGATGACTAAAAGAAGAAGAAGAAGATTTTTGACGACGACAACAACGCACCCTCGCCGCGCTTCTGTTGGAGTACAAAACGTGGTGATTCTCGAGAGTCTTTTCGGCATCGATCGCGCGCGTGAAGAAGTCGACCGCGCTGGCAAAATCGCCTTTTTTAAACGCCGCGTTCCCCGACGCTTTCAGTTCTTCCATGACGATTGATTTTTGTATCTGTGTGTACAAAAGTGATGTGTGTGAGATTGTGTGATGTTTTTCTTCTTCTTGGTGTTTTTTGGGTTGCGCTTTTTGAGAGAGAGAGAGAGAGATATTTACACCACACTAAAATTCACTCTTTGATGATGGAGGAGCAAAAATGAAGAAGAGACTTTTTCTTCTTCCTTCTCGTCCCAAAGAAGGGAAAAGAGTAATCATCAAAAGTCACAAAAGGAGGACTTTTTCTTTGCTCCATTTTACTACTCATTTATTCTTCTTTTTCCCGCCTCTTTTCTTTTCTTTTTTGTGGGTCTTGTAATAAAACCACACGTGTAGTAATATATAACTACAGAAAATTGGTGGGAGTCCAAGTGGACACCACCACCACCACCACCTTTGTCGCGCTTTTGTGCCGCCTATCGCGAGAAAGAGTGCGACGACGTAAACGACGACCCCGACGACGACGCCGCAAAGAGAAAAGAAGTATTCGATTACGATGAACGCGCGTCTCGTGCTCGGAAACACCACCAGCACCACAGGAGTAGTATTCGATGATGGAAGAAGAAGAACCCAACTTTACCAACAAAGGATGATGATGACAGCTTTTTTTGAACGCCTTTACCACAAAAGACGAACACATCGAATTCGACGCAACAACAAAGGCCGCCCAAAGAAGGGCGGCTTTCCCGTGTCCGTGCGAAGCGAAATACGAACGGGCGATGGAAACTCGAAAGCCGCCAGAGTCTTAGGACTGTCGCTTTCGGAAGCAACGGACGAGCGAAAGTTAAAACGAGCGTACCGACGACGCGCTTTGAAAACACACCCGGACACCGGGGGCACGTCCGCCTCCACGGAAGCGTTCCAAGAGGTGCAAAAAGCGTATCGCACGTTGCGTCTGGAAATCGCGAGTCCAAATAACGACGCGTTGACCGCGGAAATAAGCGAAGACGACGAGGAGTGGGAAGAGCACGACTGGCGATGGAAAGTGAAATACGAGAAAGAGAAGGCGCTGGATCGAAACGTAAACGCGACGTCGCAGAAGAAAAGAGAGGAGGCTTTTTGGAGAGTACGGGAGATGAAGAGGATGGCAAAGGTGAAAGAAGAAGGTGTTGGGATTCCTGCTGCGGCGGCAGGTGGTGCCGGTGAGGGAGGAGGAGGAGGAGAAGGAGAAGGTAATTTGTTCCCATCGAGAGCGAATAAGAAGAAAAAACGAGTGATAAAACCGATAAGCCAACAATCGTCGCCGATAGAAAACTTCCAAAAAGTACAAGAGGCGGAGAAGGAAAGGCTGAGAAAAGAAGCCGAGGCGAAGGAGAAGCGAATACATTTCAAAGCGGTTGGAGGTCCAGACGCGTCGAAATCGTCCACGAATGCTGCTCACGACACGTTAAACACGCAATTGAAAGGGTTGAGAAGAAAACACGTGTTAAGATCTCGATACGGGAATCACGCGAATACTCCCTCGGAGGAAGAGCGCGAAAAGGCGAAGAGCATTCGAAAGTACCAGTTGGAGTTGGAAGATTCCGAGGAGGAACGGTTCATGCGTCTCGCGAGAATGGCAAAAGATTGGAGGGACAAAAAAGCTGGCGTGCACACGTGGAGAGACACTGGGTCGATGTCGGACGACGATAAGATGACCCCGCGGGAGCTCTTATTAGCCGCGGTGGAAAGCGTCTCTCTCGGAGGCTCGCAATAGTTCAATTGTATATAGTTTACGTAGATTTTTAGCACGCGAAGGATTAATGACAAAAAAAAGCACCTAAATATTATTGTGCGTTATATTAGTATTACAACAGACGTTGATCGCGATAAATAGAAGTGAGCCGTTCACAAGCTTTGCCTTTTCATTTCAGTTAAGAATACATCATAATTTTAGCTTACCACCACGTAGTTTTAAGCGTCGTCGAAATTCAGAAGAACGAAAACATAGTTGCCATTTCACTGTCTTTTGGGAAGTACTCGTTGAGTTTATCGATTGCATCTGGCGAACACGGCGCTTGTCCGACCGAAGCTGAACTCGATTTCCTTCGATTTCTCAGTAAATCTCGCGGTTTCGCTTTCATGTGTCGCAACTCATTCGGCCCAAATACCGGAATAGTTCGTCTAGCCACTGGACTCAGCGGTCTGGCCATCTGGCCGTTCACTTTCGGGTTTTGATCGTACGGGTGCTGATGTTTCACCTCGCCGCCGATGGCGCCTCCCAAGTTCGCCGTCTGGTCGTTCAGAGACGGATCTGGCGTAAAGCGCATATATTTTCTACCCACCGCTTCCATATCAAACGAAGATAAATCTTCGTCCATAATTTGGCCTAACGATCGTTTCGTCCCCGTTGACGGAGCGAAGATATCCTGGGTTCCATTACTCTTTGCTCCTCCGTTTTGGAACCCAGTCACGTGGGCGTCGTGAAGCAAATCGGACGATATGCTCTTGTTCTCCGCCGCGTTCTTCTTCGTCGCAGCAGCTAATTGTACCTTTGTTGGATTCTTTCTAGTCGTTCTCTTATTCGTCGTTACCTTTGTCGTCGATTTTGGTGGTTTCTTCGTCGCTCCTACTGATGCCTTTGTTTTATTACTATTATTATTGTGAACTTTCCCATTGCTTCCTATTGTTCCGTTGTTGTTTGCTATCGTCGTCGTCGCTATGCCATTTATCTCGGAATCATCAGCATCATCAACGACAACCGTGTGGACTGGTTCATTAGCAAACTGTGGAATCACTCGCCATCGGTCGTCTTGCACACCTTTGGCATCTTTCCTCGTGAACCTTTTGCTCGTATACAACGCGTGTCTCACTTGAGACTTCCAGTGTCCGTTCGACGTAATAACTCTCGATTTTCGATTGTGCTTATGCGCGATTCGTCCGTGCTTTTCGCACGTTTCGTAAATCTCTCTCAACGTCGACGAACGCGTGGCCGAGGTCGTGATTGCAAAGTGCACCAAGTCGTGAACAGATAAGAACGCTGTCGTCGTGTGCGTCCCATTCGTTCTTTCTTTCGTTGTCGCCCCTTCTTGCTCCAACTGCTGTTGCAGATGCGCGGCGCCAATCGTCGGAATAGGTCTTTCGTCCATGTTCCTCGCATCCGAAGGGTGAAATCCTTTGACGTTATTATTCGTATCGTTGCTTTTTTTACTATCTTTGCTGTTTGAATTCTGTTCCCCGTCACTTCCGTTTGGATGGTGTTGCTTTTGTCCTCCTCTCGTTACCGCCATCGGCGCCGGCGGATTCGTGAACACGCTTTTATTCTGCTGCTGTTGCTGCTGCTGTTGCGAAAGAGAGAGAGAGAGAGAGAGAGGACGTGAGCCATCGCGAAAGCAAAAAGCGCGATGATACTTTTTCTACGGAGCGCGCGCGCACACGCAAAGGAGTTCGAGGAAAAGAAGTTCTTCTTCGTCGTCGTCTCCCCCCTTTGTATTTAAGAAAAGCACATCATCATGTCTTCGTTTTCAACCCACAACAAGAGGAATACTACCCGAAAAAAAAAGGCGAAGAAAAAAGCACACAAAAAAAAACTCAAACGTCGTCTTTTTTGTCGCCTTTGACGCGAGCCAAACACCACCACCACCAGCTGTTGTTGTTGTTGGTGTTGTTCTCTTTTTGGTGGCTTCTTCGATTTGCGTCGCAAACAACACCAACAACTCTAATATTTACGTACCGTCGTCGCGAGCGCGTGGAACGCCCCGGTATCCGAGAAAAACGAGTCCGGCGTGATTCTGTCGGACATTTCGGCGCGTCGCGCGCGTCGTGCGCGGTTCGCTCGACTCGCGCGCGCTCTCGATTCCGAAAGGGATTTCCCTTTTTTTCTTCTTCTCCCGTCCGTCACCCCCCAAAATGACTCAGACAAATGGAAAGAATGTCGTTCTTTTTTTAATCGGGGGGCCGTCGTAAAGCGATACCAACTTTGGTGGAACGCTTTACACAAAGCCGCGTGAAGATGGTGGTGGTCCCTTTTTTCGAGCGAAGAAGAGCGCTCCGCGCCCGACTTTTCGCGCGGTTTTTAAATGCGGTGGTCGCGTGCGCGTCCTTCTTTAAAAAGCGCGCGCGGAATCGAAGTGTTTTTTGGCGACTTCAGACGGACGACGGCTTTGACGCTTTTACCCAACCATACTCATTCAAAAAGGCTAATTTAGGGTCTCAAAAAAAGAGAAGAGATTTTATGGGGAAAAAAGGGAGGGGGGGCGTTTTCCGTTATTTTCAAAATATCATTTTGTTCCCCCATTATTAGAGTGACATACATAGTATAAAAGTGTGCAAACACGACTTTGAACGTCGTTGACTCCTTTGTTGCCTGCGAAAGAAGAGAGAGAGAGAGAGAGAGAGAGAGACGATGACTTTTTCGTCTTCTTCGCGTTCTTCCAAATCGGGAGGAGGAGGAGGAGGAGGAGGAGGAGGAGGAGGAGGCGTCTTTTTTTTCTTCTTCGACATCGTTTCGATTGCACTCCTCCCTTTTGTGCTCCTCCTTTTCTCATCGTCCATGTGCCGCATCATCATCACCGAAACCGATGCGACGCAGATACGACGATTCGTGAACATCGCGTCGGACGCGTCGCTGGAAACGAATTTAGAGAAGAACGTTCGCGAGTTGTGCCGTCTCGTGAGCGCGGAGTCCATATCGGCATCCGGTACCAAAGGAGGCGGCGTGGAAGACGCTCGCAAAATTGTGGAACAAAAGTTGAAAGGGTTGAAATTTGATTCCATCAAGACGTTCGATTTGGAAAAGTATCACCCCAAAGCGCACTCGGTGATGGTTGGGACGAAAGTGATTAATAAACCGACGTTTGCGGATTTTGACGAGACGTTAATTCCAACCGTATTGTTTTACAACCATTACGACGTGCAACCGGCGGATGGACTCTGGACGGAATCGGAAGCGTTTCCGAAGACGTTCGAGGAGTGCGTGAACACCAATCCAGAGACTGGGAACATGACGCGGGTGAAAGGTCGAGGCGCGAGCGATAACAAAGGCAATTTATGGGCCGTTTTATCTGCGATAGAGGCGTACATGACGAAGAAAGGGAACAAGCCGGTAAGAGTTATTGTCTTAGAGGAAGGACAGGAAGAAATTGGGTCGCCCGGGTTAGACGTATGGATGAAAAAATACGCGAAACAGTACATCGGGAACGTAGACGCCGCGTTCTCGGCGGACGGATCCACAGGAGATTGGAATAGAAATGGCGTATTAACGTTAGGTTTACGAGGAGGTGTGGATTTGGAAATCACGGTGCAAAACGGTGCGGAAGTTGATTTACACTCGGGCTCGTACGGTGGAGCTATTTTGAACCCAATTCACGCTTTGAGCGCGTTGACGGCATCTTTCCACGATCCGAAAACTGGAAGGATTTTAGTCGACGGATATTACGATGACATTTACAATTTCTCGAGCGAAGAAATCGATCGAATGAAAAAAGATTTCCCGAGCAATAAAGAGTTTCGGAAGACTGCATCGGGTGGCGCGTTGTTTGGCGAAACGAATTTGTCCATCGCAGAGCAGGTTGGGATGAGACCAACGATCGAGTTCGTCGGCGTGTATGGAGGTTACGTTGGCGATGGAATCAAAACGGTATTGCCAAACTACGCGTCGGCGAAAATAGTGAGTCGATTAGCTCCCGGGCAAGATCCGCGAAAAAGTTTACGGTTAATGAAGAAACACATAAAGAAAACCGCGTTGCGAGTGGCCCCGGGAGCGTACGTTTCGACCGTCGATTCCGGATTCTCGAACGAACCATTTAGAGGTCAAATTGATTCGGTTTCAAATCGCGTGGCGAAGAAAGTTCTGACGGAAACCTACGACGGCGTCGAACCCAAAGTCGTCTACGAAGGAGGATCAATCCCAGTCATGCGCATGATTCAGAAATATATCTCGATTGAACCTGCGTTGATGGCTTTCTCAACGAAGGATAACATGTACCACGCGCCGAACGAGTACTATAGTATCGACCAGTTCAAAACAGCAACAAGATCGTACGTGAGAGTTTTAGCGGAAGTATCCGAGTTTGAGAAAAAAGGCCGCTCTGAGTTTGAGTTGAAAATACGACAAAAAGCGAGACGCGTGAAAGAAACGTTGCAAGGGGGGATAAACGGGGCGAAACGAGGATTAGATCCCGCTTTGGACGTGGCGAAGGAAAATATGAAGCGAGGGTACGACACGTTCGTCGACGGTATTCGACACGTCACCGGGAAACAGAAGAAGGAATTGTAATAAGTAGTAGAACCGCACGAATAATAAAACACAAATACTATTAATAATTGAAACTTGTTGGTACGAACTACCACACGGTACTGCCTACATTACACACATAAATACAAAGAGACTTAGTAACTACATATCTAAGCTATACATACTGCTATATATTCTACGCGCGCCGATCTATTTTTTATACTTGTTTTATTTCGTCTCCGGCGTCGAAGATGTCGTCGAAGATGTCGTCGTCGTCGTCATCGAATACTCCTGATGGTGTCTCTCTCTCGCCCTTTGCTCCATCTTTCGATTGACGTACGTCCCCGCCCCGATACACACGGCTAAACTCACCCCGACAACAACCGCGTCTTGCCAAACGTATCCGGTTCTCGCGACAAATCCGCTTCTTTTCAACCGTTCCGCGTCTCTCCCCGCTTTCCTCGCCTGCGCTTGAAACGTCTTTTCCTTGAAATCCTTCCTATTCCTCTCTGCCTCTTTCTTCTCCTCTCGCCACCATTTGCTGTTTTCTGCTCTCGATTTCGATTCCGATTTGAATCGCGCGTATCTCTTCTTCAGCTCGTCTTCGGTGTATCGCGAGTCTTCCCAAGAGGCGCCTTCGTAGTACCCCGCGTTGTCGTCGTTGGTATTGTTATTGTTGTTGCGAGGGTTTTTTTGTCCGGCGGCGGGTGTTGTTGGACGTCGCCATTGTCTCGTCCTTTCTCCTCCTCCTCCAAAAGAATGGTCTCCTCTTCGCAGCGCGTCGTACGCCCGTCTCTTCCCGGCGTCCCTCAAAATCTCGTACGCGTGCGCTATTTTCTTAAACTCTTCCCCTTTATCGTCGTCGTCGTTCGATTTTTGTTTAAGACGACGACGACTTCGAGGAAGAGGATCATCATCATCATCATCTTTAACGGTAGTAGTGTTGTGCATCATCGCGTCGGGATGTTTTTCGCGAGCGAGTTCTATGTAGGCTTTCTTAATCTCCGCGCCGGTCGCCGACGGGGACACGCCGAGCGTGGCGTATAAATCATTATTATTGGTCTTCTTGGTCTTCTTCTCCTTCTCCTTCTCTTTGAAGGACGACGACCCTCCTCCCGGCATGGTGGTGGTGGTGCTGGTTTTGGTGTATTAGTTACAACAGCGCATTCTTTTGAAGCATTTCATCGTCGTTTTATCCAATTGGATTCCAAAGACATCTCAATCTTCTTCACTTCATCAAAGCGTGTGTATTTCTATAATACGCGAGAGACGATGTTGGCGTCGTTTACGTCGTTTACGTCGTCGTCAAAAGAAGAAGAAGAAGAAGCGACGACTCGAAAGAAAGAAGAGGCGTGGTCGAAAGAAGAGAACACGACTACCAACACGACTCCCATTGCCCAACAAAAACGCATCGACGCCCCGTCGTTCATATTCGCCGTCGTTGTTTTTTGTCTGGTGATGTTCTCTGTGGTAGTCGGGAGTTTCGTCAAAGTGCCAACGAGGAGGGCCACGTACGACAAAACGCAAAAGATCACGAGCGCGCACGACGTCCATTTCGCACACGCGCACCACCTTCACCATCATAACAATCATCGAGACGACGACGACGACGACGAAGAAGAAGAAGAACAAGGCGTTTGAATGAAGATGATGATGATTGCAAATGTAATGCGTGTATGTGTGTGTCACTACAACCCACAGAGCGCTTGTTCAGCTCGCCGCGGTAGCGTGTGTGTGTGTGTGTGTGGTATTTCTCTCTAAAGACGTTTAAGAACGCAACTGACTGGCTTGCATCATGCTGAACTTGAGCGCGTTTTCCTCCTCCTCTTCCTCCGGCTCTCGTCGAGTATCGCGGCGTTGATGCGAGGTTCGTCGCCATCGGGAGAAGCCGGTGAATCTCACCTTGGAAGAAGACGGAGAAGACGACCCGCCAGCGGCGGTACCGATGGCGTTGAGCATATAAATCTCGCGTTCCAATTTGTACTCGCTTTTGTTGTTGTTGTTGTTGTTGTTGCTACTGCTTCTCGCTGCTTCGAGGTGCGGTGATTTGTTCTCATTGTCGTCGTCCTTCGAAACTTCATCGTTGGTATTTACAGCTTGCGACGACGACGACGACGACGACGACGACGACGACGACGGTTGCCTCTTCAATCGAACGCGGTAGTCGTACAATATACCCGTTGAGGATGCACAGACGACGCGGACTCGTTGAGTCGTCGTCCTTTTCATGTCGTCGATGGTGTCTCCTTCGTCTTCGTCGTCTGGATTTAACGAAGGCGGCATATTAATAAGAGCGACACTTTTGTTCTTACTCGAACCAACATTTTGGGTACGCGTAACAAAATCTTCCGGACGAATAGTGACGACGTTCCATTCCACTCGCGATGTTGGTGCAGATACTGCTGCCGTCTGACCATTAGCGATTGTACTTTTATCTGCTGTAATATTATTAACGACATCTATATTTTGCACGTTGCTTTCGCCACTTCCTCCTAAACCAATTGCAAATTTTTCGTTCCTCGTCGCTGCCATTCGTTTATGCGGGGCCGGTAATTTTATAACCGCAGCTGCACGTTTCGGTTCCAAAAAGCTCTTCGTAAACTTTGCAGAAATTCCAGAGGTGTGTAAAACTGAGTTCGAAACTTTCGCGAGCGCGTTTACTGACGTCTTCGTGACTATCTTCGCGCCAGCGAGAGCCATTTTTGAAACCATTCCCCCCATGTGCACGATTTTCTGCGCGGTGGACGATGACGAAGACGATGACGCATATTTTGTCTCAATCGCTTTCGTTTTCTTCTCTTCATTGCTTTCGTTTTCTTCTTCTTTTCCTTCTTCTTTCTCGCTGCTGGTGCGACTGCTTGTATTAGTATTGTCAAAGCATTGAAACACGTGTGCAGTTCCGGAGTCCGACGCCACCGTCAACAGTTCTGGCTGGAACGTGCATTTGTTCTGAATGCTATACGCAAACTGTAAGCTCGTGATCTCCGCCGTCGTCGACCCACGTCGAAAGATATTTCTCGGTTCCCCTGACGGCACGTCCCACGTTCTCACCACAGTTCCTTTCACCGAGCACGAGGCTAAAATATTCCCTTTTTGAGAAAACGCTAACATTGCCACGGGTCCTTCATGCGCGTTACGAATCTCCGTCGCCACGTGGACGTTATGTAAATCGTAAATCACGATGGTCGTTTCGGAAAGGTGAGAAACGACGGCTAAATAACTATTATAACTATTATTATTATTATTATTATTATTATTATTATTTGTTGTTGTTGTTTCTCCTTCTTTTATCTCTTCTTCATCGTTGCTCTTCTTCGTACCGCTCCAATCGCACGCGTTCACCGCGTCGCTATTTATCGCCGCGATGCCTTTCACATTCTTCCTTTGCGGCACGTTCATCACCTTGGTCAGTCCTTTCATTTCAAACACCGTCGTTTCTTCGTCTTCGCACACGACTAAAACGTGTCTGTTCATCTTCACGTTTCGTATGGTCGTTCGAAAGGCGAGATCCGCGATGAGCGTTTGCCAATCGACGTTTAAGATTTTCAACCGTCTCGGCGATAAATCTGGCGCCCCGGTGTCCATGCCTCCACCGTTGCCGACGCACGCGACGAGACGCGTGTTACGCAGCAGTTCGCACGCACGCATCGGACCGATGGTATCGAATCGGTGCACCACCTCTCCCGAATCCACCCGCACGATTCGAAATCCAGTCCCCGTGGAGACGACGACGCACGACGCGTCGTGGTTGAACGAGATTGCATTTATACACATTTCTTCAACGTCTTCTTCGTCTCTTTTCATCTTCAAAGCGCTTTCATCATCATTGTCGTCTCTCTCCTCCTCCTCCTCTCGTGTTGTTGTATTCTTCTTTCCACCCATACGTACTCTATTATAGTACGGGTTTCTGAAGAGAGAGAATCAAAAACAGAAAGAGAGAAGAAGAGAGAGAGGCTTTGAGACGGACGAAAGGTGTCGTCGTTTACGTCGTCGTCGGAAAGTCGTCGTTCAAAGACACAGCAGCACACAAAAGCGTTATTAAGTGGCGAAAAGACGACGGACGACGACGATAAAACTGATTAGTATATATATCGGATGTATAACTAACGGTCTTTCAAAGGCACAATAGTTCCATTATATTAAAAGTAACTAAACCCTAAAATAAAAAACCCTAAAATACAGAGCACGAAAAAAGAAGACGACTTTGACGACGAAGAAGAAGGAAAGACGAGACAACAACACACCAAAAGAGTCCCCCCCCCCCCAAAAACCACTTCTCTCTCCTTTTATTACTTTTCGCTTTCGACGACGACGTAAACGACGAAAAGAAAACCCCTTTCTTTCTTTGTTCTTTTTTGGTGAGAGAGAGAGAGAGAGAGAGAGAGAGAGAGAGAGAAAGGGGCGAAAGATGACGACGATGATGCGGATTTTTGGAAAGTGGATGATGGCATCAAAATCATCATCATCATCATCATCATCATCATCATCATCGTCGTCGTCGGCGGAC
>VIAS01000037.1:0-18901 GCA_009618075.1 Bathycoccus sp. SAG1 | reverse complement strand
GAAGAAGAAGAAGAAGAAGAAGAAGAAGAAGAAGAAGAAGAAGAAGAAGAAGAAGAAGAGCTGCAGCAGCAACTAGAAGTCGACGACGGTTTCGCTCAATTAAATGCCGTGTTGAACAAGCGCGAAGAGGAGAAGAAAAGGTCAAACGCATCGTCGCCACCACGCAGGAGAAGTGGATGGTCCTTTTTAGGATTCAAACAAAAAGAACCTGACGAAGAAGAAGAAGAAGAAGAAGAAGAAGAAGAAGAAGAAGAAGAAGAAGAAGAAGAAGAAGAACAGAAAGAGAGCACACCGACACTTCCGAGAGATGGAAAGAGCAACGACGACCGACCGAGCATGAACTCGCGAGAGGAGAGTGGAAGGAAGGATGGAAGGATGGAAGGAAGGAAGGAAGGAAGGAAGGGGAGAGGGAACTCTTTTTTTTTTGCCGACAAAGAGAGAAAAAGCGAGTGCTTGCTTTTTTTTTTTGGGGGGGGGGGCCTCTTCTTCTTCGCTCTTTTTTCGCAAAAAAAAGGAAAAGAGGGACGAGGGTGGACGATTTTGATTTTGCGGGACAAAGAGCAGCACCGCACGAACACCCACCCACCACATATTCTCTCTTTCTCTCTCTCTCTCTCCCTCTCTCTCTTTTGCGGAAGGCGCGCGGAAAGAGGAGAACGCGTCACAATGGGCGGAGGGTTAGGTACGTTCTTTCTTTCTTCTTCTTCTTCCTTTTTTTTTGCGACGTGCAATTCTTTCTTTGTTTCTTTCTCTCGATATACTTAATGCTGACCAACATTGTTTCTCTCTCTCTCTCAACCAAAACAGCATTTTTGAACAAGAAATCATGGCACACCGGCGGGTTTGCCATGATCGAAGAGGTGTGGAAGAGAGAGCAACAAGCCGAACACGAGAAGAGAAAACTCGAGGAGATGAAGAAGGAAATTCAAGAGGAGAGAAAGTTGGCAGAGTTGCAACAGGACGCCATCGATGCCGGGCACTCAAAGAAGAGTGAACGGTTAGATTGGATGTATAAAGGGTCGTTAGCGGAAGGCACAAGGTTGGAAGACACGAAATTTACTCGAGCCGAGGGAGAGGAAGAACCTGAGGAGTTGAAACGAGAACGAGAACTACGAGAGGACTTGCCGCCGGAAAGACCGGAATGTGTGGCTCAATATCTTGCGCCGAATATGGACGACCCAAAACAAAGAGTCGAGGCATGGAATAAAATGAACAATGATCCACTTTTGGCAATGAAACAACGCGAGATGCAAGCGAGAGAAAACATCGCGAGCAATCCCGTTCGAAGAGAGCAAATAAGGCGAGAAGTGGACGAGAGGAAAAGACGAAAAAAGGAAAAAGCGCGAGAGAAGAAAGAACGCAAACGTGCAAAGAAAGAACGCAAGAAGGAGAAGTATCGCGAAAAAATCAGGAAAGAAGTTCGAGAAGAAGAGAGAAGAAAAGGGGGTGGTTCTCATCGTCGCCATCGTCGTGACGATTACTGTGGTAGCAGTAGCAGTGATAGCGATGATGAGGATTCTTCCTCCACGTCTTCGTACTCTCAAGAAAGAAGACGAAAAAGACGCAGCAAAGAATCTTCCTCGAGGAAGAAAAGAAGACATTCTTCTCCTTCGTCTTCAAGGTCGAGAAGTCGTTCACCGCCACCACGTCGAAAGTCAACAATCGAGAGAGACAAAGACGATCGATACGGTATGTCTTATGCGAATGAGCGCGCAGAACAGGCGGCTGAGGCGAGAAGAAATCGAAGACATGAATGGCGCGAGAGCGAAAAAGAAAAAGAACGAAGAGCGCCAAAAGTGGAACAAAAACCAAAGTGGGATTCGAGACGGAATAACGTAGGGCACAGAGCTGGAAAGCTTTCGCAAAAGGAAAAGGAAAAGAGGTTGAGAGAAATGAATGAAGCAGCGGAGAATTACGATTCGCACCGGTCCTCAAGAAGGGACAGATTAGACAAAGACTTGAGAGAGATGAACGAAGAGATTTATCGAGACTTGGACCCCTCCGACAAAAAGAAAGATGCGCATCCTTCGTTTCTGAGCTCCGAGCGAAAAAACGCCTACGGCAGTGGAAGACGATAGAGGTGTAAATATAGCATGTACAATATAGATTTAACGTACCATGGTACTACTACTAGTAGTATATTCGTTTTTAGTGTTAATATATTACATTTTATCTCTGTAATCACAACGAAATAACAAGCCAATCACTCACCAGAATCGTCGTCTTTGCGGGTCGTATGGAGCCGCATGCCATCGAAACGTGTCATGGATTATTTCTTTTGATATTTTAAAAAAGTTGCTCTTAAAAACCTTGAGTGTTTCTGATTCTCTGCACACACACTCTCTTTCTCCTCCTCAACTTTACGCCATCACAAATTGACCACCAAACATACATTAAAACGTCGGGACAATCGCATCGTCGATTGTTTCTTCATACCCAATGAATTCGCCCAAGAAATCTTCAAAAGAAGATCCCTTTTGCGATTTCACCGACGGCACGTACACGTTCGCCGTATTTGTGGTAGTCGAGAACAATTCAACCCCGGTGTTCACCGAAGAGTACAACTCCGAGTTGACGTCGTTCGCTTCGATGAGCTCACCCGGAACGTATTCCGGAACGACGTGGCAGTCTTCGTCGAAGAAATATTGTTCTTCCTCCGAGGATGCGATTTTGTTGTCGTTGTTGTTATTCTCCGTGTTGTTGTTTCGTGCGGTGTTCTTACGCTGTGGGTGTGTACAGAAAGAAAAGGAGGAAGCGTCTTCAGTCAGTCAAAGGTCTCGACGAGAGAAAGAGAAAGAGAGAGAGAATCGAGAGAAACGGAGAGAAAAAAATTCTCAAAAAAAAAAAAGAACAAAGAGCTTTTGGCTTCTTGTTCTTCTCTGTTTTTTTTGTGTCGACCAACCGTCGGAGGTCGGGTCATTTCCAGCCACGAAAATAAAAACGTGTGTCTTTGGGAACCTCTTGAGCCGCCGAGCCGCCGAAATGCGAGTACGGAAGAGGAAGTAATCGCGCTCACGCTTTACGCGATGGATCTCCGATCTTCCCGGAGGACAACACGCGAGATCAAAAGTCGCGCATCTCACCTTGTTCGTTCTGATGGCAATCGGAACGTGCTCCGGAACTTCCGGTTTCTCCTTACTCACGCCTTCGGGGAGCGCCATCTTTGCATTGGTGAAGGCGAAGCGTTGGTGGTGCCCAGCAAAGTCATTCGCGCTGTGGATTTTTAAGTCACAGTCGGTGCACAAAAACGCGCGATCTTCGAGGCAGACCACGGAGACAGGGTTAGACTTGCAAATATCGCACGGCATCTCTTTCGCGTCTTGCTGCGTGATTTCAATCGCGCGTTCTCGGGACGGGTTGCATTTCCTCGTCGTGACGCAACGACTGCATGCCGTTTTGTTTCCACATCCAACGACGAACGTCGCGTCTTGCGGACACATTTCACACTTTAACTTCATCGTGTGCTCGTAGATGATGTTTTGATGGTTCAAGATGTAAACTTCTTGATTTGCGAGGGAATTTAACCAACACGCGTTCGCCGGAATGAAGAAAGAACGTCGTTTCATTTCGAATTATTCATTCTTTTTTCTTCCTTCTTTTTTTCGTGGCCTACGTCATTTCGCGGGGCGGAGAGCTGCCACGTCTTCTTCTTTTTTCCTTGTGGGCACGTGTCAAAAGTGGATTTTTGATGGCTTTTTTTTTGGACTTTTTCTTGTGGAAATGAAAGGAATTCATTTTTTATTTGTAACCTCGAGATGTGGAACAAACTAAAACTATCGAACATCGTAACTATACCGTAGGTATCGTCTGACTATTAACATTATAATTACACGTACACGTTCCTGGTACCTGGTACCTAGGGACCTAAGCACAGGACTATTCTATACCCTTCTCTTTTTCTTCTTCTCAGACGCGGAAGAGGCAACTGCCGCTGCTGCCGCATTCGACGACAATTCGATTATAGTCTCGGGGACCAACTCGCAACTCAAAGTTTCAAACAACAACAAACCAACGTGTTGACACATCGTTTCGGACTGCAACAGACTGAAGAGTTCTAAAGTGCCTCGACTCGCCGTGCTTTCGCCAACTATAGGCGAGAGCTTTTGGGACAATCTTTGCAACAAAACTCTTCTCAAAATTTCTTTGTTTGTTTCGTCTATTTGCTTTTGCTCAGCAGGAGTGAGCGAAAGCTTGTATTCGTCATAAGGGGTCATCCCGCCTTCTTTTTCGTCCGGCCAAACGGTATCTTTTATTAAGTTCATCAAGAAAGACGCTTGGAGTTGGTTGAAACTTCGAGCGACGAAATCTTCAACCGCGGAACCGAGAAAAAATTCCACGGTTTGACGCGCCAACGCGACAAACGAACGTCTAACCACACCTTTCGTGTGCATCTTGAAGACAGTTTCGAATAAACCGAGCATTGGGCCATTTAAAACTTCGGACGCGAAAATAGTTGACACGCTGTCAGTGGCGGTTACTTGTTCGCATTCATCGAAAGTTCGCATGAGCGTTTCCCAATTCAACGGCGAATGTGTAAAGTCTGAAGAACCAGACACAAACGTATCTCCTTTTTTCGGAGGTGAATCCAAAAGTTCCATCTGTTCCGTGGATAATATTCTTCGGTGTCTTCCTTGGCCTTTAGGCATCGTTATGTACGTGTTTTCGTCGGTTGTCGAAATCGCTGTTCTCAACGGTGGTAAATTCGAGAGCATTACTGGTTTCATCTCTGCGGAAGAAAGTATAGACGCGTTCTCATCACCATTGCCGCCGTTTCGAATCGTGGACCCTCCATTACCTCCCATCAATCTTCTATTTCTCGTGCTGAGAAAGTGGAAAATGTGTTCGCAGTCTTTAAGGATGTCGTCCGCTAAAATCTCTTGCACGTACAAGTCCAGCTGTTGTCGTCTCTTTTCTATGAACGCACCGTCTAGATTATTATAGCCCCAATTTTTCGGTGGAAAATCGCCTTTAAAATCAGGATTAATCCTCGTGAGCTTCTGGTGGAGCGATTCAAAGTTCGAGTACCGTCGGGGCACGCTCCAATAGTTTCCATCCTCGAAAGACTCTACGGAAATGAGATACACTGCGAATGCGGCTATACCACTACCAGCAATTTCTACTCCAGTCACGCGGGCTCGGAATGATGACGGCGACGATGCGAGTGCAATATCATCTTCCCATCTTATTCGTTTTGGCGAATTCTTCTTCGCCGAGGAGTTTCTTTCGTTGCATACTATTCTTTCCAATCCGTTTTTATCGCTGCCATTTGGAGACTTATGCAAAGGAGACGACATTGCTTTATCAACAATTCCTTCTCCTTGCACTGTCCCGTTTCGTAGATCACCATCCTCTCCTCTTCTTTTTTTCCTATTTGATAATATTATATCGTTTATACTATTCGTGCTGCTAATGTAGTCCTCATCGTCCGTACAGAGAAGAATGAGTAACAGTTTCGTCACCAGTCTTGGCGTAAACAACCGAACAATAGGCATGTGTATCGAAGCGAAAATCAGCTCTCTCCCGAGCGGTTCAGTCAACCCATTTTTCGTTTCACTTGTCAATACTTTCGAGGCGAGTGCGTTCGCGTACGCTCTAGCTAACCTGCCTTGCTTCCTCTCGTTTCGTACCGCCGGGTGAAGTCTCGACTCATCTCCATTTTTGTTCATGTGCCTCAGCGCCTCCGCGAGACTTTCGTCTACCACGTCTTTGTTCATCGATAACAGCGCGTCGTCGTCTCCACCACCAATCATGGCTTTTCCTTCTCGGTACAGCTCAAACGCGTCTTGTAAAATAGACGGTAAATCCGATAACAACAATTTTGGCAAGTTGATATTTCTCGTTGCTCTTTTTTCCAGTTCTAAAAACATGTCGTCCATAACCGCTCGGCACGCGTTCGGTACTTCTTCGTCGTCGCTGATTGTTTTGAACCAATGATTGACGTACCTCTTAATCACGACTTCTCTGATTTCAATCCAACTTTCGACGATTTTCGCGTCCAGTTTTGCAAATCGTCTTGCGCGTCGGTTGTTATTTTTCCTTCTCGTATCTGCTGCTTTAACACCATTTTCGTCCTTCTTAGAATTCGACTTTTCTTCTTCTTCTTGTTCATCGGAGTCTCTTCCGAACACTCCCCCTTTATTGTTCGCAGAGAGGTTAATGTTGCCAGTCGTAGCGTCACCACCTAAAATTCTCCCTCTTCCCATCCACAACAAAGTTATCGTCCCAAAAGCTTTCGGTATATTTTCCGCAATCGAATTCGAGAAGGATGCCATCAGCAACGAAAGGAAATAGACGGAAAAGAGAAACGCGAATAATTTAGTGCTCGTGGAGTATTCCGCGGAGGAAGAGGAAGATAAAGAAGAGGGAGCTTTCGTCTCGTCTCGCATCTTCTCCGTCTCCTCCTCGGACGACGACGCCGACGACGACTACTCCTCTCTTTTCTTCATCGTCCCCTTATTGCGTGCGTTGCCGCGTCCATGACCAAGACGGATCTCTTTTTTTATGGTGGCGAATTACTTGGGATTTTGGATTTTTCGTTCTTTTTCCTTCCCCACAAAAAAAATAAAGAAGAAAAGGAAAGAGAAGGAAGGATCTCTCGTTGAACATCACACGCGCTTGGGTGGCTGTCGTGGCGTATTCTTCTTCTTCTTCACCACCACCACCACCACCACCGCCCACCACCAGACGACTGCATCCTCGCTCACACACACAGAGAGAGTCTCGGGTCATCGGCGCTGTGCGCGCGTGTAGGAAAGAGAGATTTAAAACACCAGAGAAAAGGCCGTTACACCAAGAAGAGAGTGCCTTCTCGTATATATTTCAACAAACATGTCCAACTATGCTGGGAACAACGCGCTTCGATCTCAAACGCAGGCGAAACTGGTGCTGTTAGGGGACATGGGCGCCGGGAAATCCTCCTTAGTTCTTCGATTCGTGAAAGGACAATTCTTTGAGCACCAAGAGAGCACGATCGGTGCTGCGTTCATGACACAAACGGTGACGGTTGACGATCACGTGGTGAAGTTTGAGATTTGGGATACAGCTGGACAGGAGAGGTATCATTCGTTAGCACCGATGTATTATCGAGGCGCGGCGGCGGCGATTATTGTGTACGACATGCAGTCGCAACAGTCGTGGCAACGGGCAAAGAGTTGGGTGAGAGAACTGCAACGACAAGGAAACGCGAATTTAGTCATCGCTTTAGCTGGGAATAAGAGCGATTGTAAAGACATGAGGAAAGTGTCGAAGGAAGAGGCAGAAGCGTACGCGGAGGAACAGAACTTGGCGATATTTTTAGAAACGAGCGCGAAGAGTGGAGAGTGCGTGAACGATTTGTTTTATTCCATCGCGAATAAGTTGCCAAAACAGGTGAGAACGACGCCGCAAGAAGGGCGAGGTGGGATCGTTTTAGATGCGAATGCGGGACAAAACAGACAAAAGTCGCAGTGTTGCTGAGATGATCGTTTGCATATATTTTTATTCTTCATAGAGAGAAAAAGAGAGGGAGGGAGAGGGAAGGCAAACAGGACGGGAGTAATGATTATGATGTTTTGTTCTCCCTCTCCCACTTTCTTTCGCGCAGCTCTGTATAATATATTAGACTTTAGTTTTAAGAAATACATATAAGAGAAAAAGTATCGTAAGATCCGCACAACAGGAAGTTGTAAGTGCACGTATTTCTGCACCAGATACGTGTTCGTTTTTTACCGACTTTTATTATTTTAAACTTGTGGTGGTACAAATTCTACTTCGTTATTCTACACTCGATGTCTCTCTAAATTTTCTACCTCTTATTCTTTCCTAATTCCTTCTCTAAACTCTTCTCAAACTCTGCGAATACGTTCGCCTTCCCTTTCGTCACCTCGTTAATCTTACCTACGCTCAATATTCTCTCCACCATTCTTGCCATCGGCCGTTTCCCTTCGTCGATCTGTTTAATAACCGAGACTGGAATTTCTGTCTCGTCCGTACTCGACGCTTCCCGTAAAAGAGTGAAGTGATTGACTAAAGACTCCATTTTATTAATCAGACCGTCATTCTCTCCAGTGTTTAGAGATCTCTCGCATTCAGTCACACTTTCTAGAGCTTTCTCGATAGCTTGGTTGAGCGGAGAGAGCGGAGGAGGTTGCTGCGCCATTCTTTATTTTTGTCGTGTGAAACTGTAATGAAGAATTCGTCCAATTGGGGAAGCTTTGGGGCGTGTGTTTGCTTCAGATGTACCTCGATTTTTGAATACTAAATATAATTTTAATTTTCATCGTGACTATTGCTATGCGCGCTACTGCTGCTGCTAGAACTATCACTATTATCACTGCTGGAATTATTACGGTTCTCATCTCCAACCGCCGCTACTTCATGAAGTGTGATCAAACCTTCTTTTTGCAATGCTTTATATATCTTACGCTCTGTTTCAAACGGGTGCACATTTTCTCTTCCTGGTTTTGGTCGTTCCCAGTCATAATAGTGCGGACGTTCTGTTTCATTGAAGTAAGATTCCGCGCTGAACCCGTAGATATCTACCAAACTGCACAAACGCATGGCAAAAGTGATGCCAACCATACCAGAGGAAGGTTTCTCTCCCTCTCTGTTGACTAAATCCCATGCCCGACAAATAATTTCTGGGTCCATGATGTATGATTCTGGGAACGTTTCGCGATGCTTTTCGTACTGCCGAATCCAATGGTTCACGCTCGAATCTCTCATTTGCGATATGGTTATCTCACCACCCATTTTGCCTTCGACGTATGGTCCGTTATACATTCGAAGATGGCCTTTCGTACCCACTTGTTTCTCGAAATGTTTCGCACGACCGTTATTGAAGCGCAAAACGATATCATGCCCATCAATTTCTTCACCAAAATTAGCATTCCTGAGCGAACCAGCATTCCCGACGACTGCACACGTTGGCAACACCTCATCATTTCTGTGCCGTTCTTTCTTATTCATCTTTTCGTCGTTCTCCGATTTCGCGTTCGCATAGATTTTTGTGAAGTCGCACTTGCCTCGATGCCTACAAAATCGCTGCGCGTGATTGACCACTTCGGTTATTTTCGGTTCAACTGGAGGTAATGTTCGCGTAATATTCTCGTTTGACGTGAAAAACTGATTCCATGTCTTAAATACGACAGCTTCCGTACCACCGCACGTAATTTTACCATGAGAAGTCAATTTTCTATCCAAAGAGAGCACCGTCGGAGTCCTCGCCAAAGCAGCGAGATGTTTCAAAGTCGTCGCATGGAGTGATTTGTGTTTTCTCGCCTTTTCCGCGACCGATGCTTTCGTCTCATCCATGTTTTCCTCCTCAATTTCCTCCACTTGCACCTCTTCCTCTGTTTTCTTCTCTTTCTTTACAAACAGTGTCGGCGGTGGTTTCACCGATGGTTGAACAACCCCTTCTTTCTTCAGAACCGCTTTTTTCACTTCTATTTCTTTATGGAGCGATAAACTTTCAAACACCTGCGCGTCGTGCTTCTTCGCGTCTTCATACTGCGCCTTCTCGAAGAGCTCCTCAATGACTTGCTCTCGAGTGTGTTCGTTCATTCTCGACGTGGCTTTTGCTCTGTTCTCGATGTTTTTCTGGTACTCGTCTATCGCTCGTCCTCGTTTTTCCTCTTCTTCTTTATCTCGTTGGTGTTGCACTTCATCATCTACTCTCTCATCATCACCAACATCATCGCTATTATCATCCGCGTAATCCTCTTTAGGAATAACGAAAAACTTCTCCGGAGGACTGCTCTTCAAGAATTTCGTGTTCGTATTCGGGACTAATCCGTCCAACACGTCCTTTCCTCCGCGTTGTTTTTGTTCAACTTTTTGTAAACGAACGGTCCAAACGATCGAGAGGAAAAAACACGCTATTAAAGCGCCGACAAACATCGGGATGAGATCAGTTTTGAATCTCTTCGCGAACGGTCTTCGTTTAGGACGACGGTTGGAGGAGGAGAGAACTACCTGCTCAATGGCGTGGCGTCGCATCGCGCGCTCGTTATTGGATACAGGAGGAAGAGAACGCTAATGTGTTTTTGGGAAGAATCATATCATTTTTTATTGTGAGGACACTTTTAGAAGACAAATCGTCAAGAAAGAGAAAATAAGTGAGGCTGGTGGTTTTGTCTAACATGTAGGCGCGAAACTCCGTGCAAATTCGTCACAATCGCTCCGCAGCTTTAGTGGTGTGGTATTGATATAATAATTATTATTCCTATGTGTAGTATGTACCTGCCTTTTACATCATTGACGCTCTCTAAATATTTACTTTCTATTAGTAGTTTTACTCCCTTCGCGCACCACCATCCACCAAACTCTTTCTTTCTCTCTCTCCTTCTCTCTTTCTACTAGTCTGCTCGTTGTCTCGGCGCGCACTTGATGATATCGTCCACTCTGACGATCATTTCTGCCGCCTCCGTGGCTGATAAAAGTACCTGCTGTTTCACTCTAAAGCTTTCGGAAATCCCCAACTCGGTCATATCGCCAACTTGTCCATTCAAAACGTTCACACCCATGTTCGTTTCACCTTCCGCATGCCTAGCCCTCAGCTGCGAAACGATTTCACCGGAGTCTAAACCCGCATTATCGCAAATAATAGATGGAATGCCCCTCAAGGCTTTGGCGAAGCAATCCATGGCGAGCGAACGCTTCCCTGGAGTCTTTGCGGCGAGTTGTTCAACCGCTTTTGACATGATCATCTCCGCGCCCCCGCCGCCACAAATAACGCGCGAATCCTTAACCGCCGTGTTCAGTACGCACAACGCATCGTGAAGAGACCGTTCGGCTTCAGCTAAAATATGCGTCGACGCCCCTCTTAAAACAATTGTGCACGCCTCGCCTTTCGCAACGCCAGAGAATTTAATCAAACGGTCTTCACCAATCATAATCTCTTCGATTAAATCGCACTCCCCTAACTTTGCCGATTCCGGAGTATCGAACGTACTCAAAATATCTCCACCAGTAACTAACGCCAATCGCTCCACGCCTTCAAAATCGGCGTGTTCAATCGCTGCCACCCCCGCATCCGCGAAAATCTGTTCCGGGTAATTATAAATCAACTGTCTGTTAATGAACACGTTACACCCATGCGCGATAATTTTCTCGCACTTGTTTCGCATCTTCAACTTTTCCGCATCTTCAATCTCCGCTACTTTCGTCATTGAATCCACTCGCACTCTCGCCCCGTAAATTTTAATTTTATCCGTATCCATCCCGGTATTCGCGATTAAAATTTTCGCGTTTTCGATCTTCTTTGGTTGCCCGACGCCAAACTTCTTGTCCAAAATAAAGCCCTCGTCCAAATACGAATCCTTCAAACTCCCTCCAGGTTTCTCGATCAGTTGAATCATTTCTAGATTCCCCGATCCTTTCAATCGCATGATGGCATCTACGGCCAACTTCGCGAAATGGTCTTTATCATGGGTCAAAATTTTTGAACTCAACGTCGTTCTCGCGATGTTCATCAAATCTTCGCGAAACTTCTCCTGGTCGTCGTGATTATCTCTAGAAGAGTCTTCCAGAGCCTGCCTGGCCACTTCGCACGCCTCTCGAAAACCTTGGATGATCGTCATCGGATGAATCTTTTGGTTCACCAACGATTCCGCCTGTCTCAACAACTCTCCGGCAAAAACGACGACCGAAGTCGTCCCATCTCCAACCTCGTCGTCTTGCGCTTTCGATATGTCCACCAACACCTTCGCGGCTGGGTTATCCACGTATATAGATTTCAAAATCGTCGCCCCATCGTTCGTCACGGTCACCGCGTTCCCTTTCGACACCGATTGTAAAATCTTATCCATCCCTTTCGGCCCGAGAGTCGATTTGACCAAGTCCGCGATGGCCATCGCGCCGACGAAAGACTGCAAACGAGCGTGTTCGCCTTTTTCTTCGCTCGCGCCTTCGCCCAAGACCGACGGGTTCGCGTTTCCCATCACGCTCATTTTTAGAGACTCTCTCTCGTTTCTGTCGCGTGCTCTCTTTCTCTTTCGTTCTTTCTCTCTCGCGCGGCGACGGAAAGAATGAAGAAGACGAAGAAGGAGAAGTTGTTACGTGATGATTGGTGATGGTGATCACTCCCCAACAAAACACTTGAAAAAAAGACTTTGAAAAACTTGGACTCAAAGTCGAGAGAGAGAGAGAAAAAAAGGTTGACTTTTTCTTCTTCTTCCAAAAAAAATCCAATTTTTTCCAAAACGAAAAAAAATTATATCATATCCTCATTATAAGATGACGCGACGACATCGTCGTCATCGTCGTCTCGAAAACATGCAGAGCATGGCGGGTGCAACGTGCGCTGGAGTGGGCGCGCTCTTCTTCGGCATCGCGCGTTTGTTTCGAGAGTACGAGCCGAAGAAGTGCGAATCGCTCATCTGGAGAGATGCGTTAGATAAAACGCCGTCGCAAAATGGGAAGACCATCGTCATAACGGGATCCACGAGTGGAACTGGCTTAGCTTTGGCAAAAGGTTTTGCAGAGAAAGGCGCGAAAGTTTTGATGTTGAACAGACGCAGCGAACGGAGCGAGCAAGCTTTAAAGGAAGTGATTGAAGTTGGGAAAGCTCACGGTGCTCCAGTTGCGGTGAACATCGAGTGTGATTTGCAAAAATTTTCTTCCGTACGACAAGCCATCGCGGAGGTGAAGAAGAACGTGGACGTTTTAGATATTTTGTGCAATAACGCGGGGATTATGGCATTGCCATATAAAGGCACCGAGGAAAACGGGTTCGACCAGCAAATGCAAGTGAACTGTTTGTCGCACTTTTTGTTAACGCAAGGGTTATTTCCGTTGCTGTTAAAATCCAAGGATGGGCGAATCGTTAATCACGCTTCGGTGGCTGCTAATACGAGAGGTGAATTTGATTTGAAGTCGTTAGAAAAACACCCGGCTTGTTCCGAGCACTACTCAAAATATCATCAGTGGGAGATGTACGGGCAAACCAAGTTGGGGAACATCGTATTCACCAGAGCTCTTGATTCGCGTTTACGAAGAGCGAATATAAAAAATGTTAAAGCGTTGGTCGCACATCCTGGCGTTGCAGCCACGGAGCTTCAAACAACACACGCACGATCGGGAGGTAAATTGAATCACTTTGTCATGAACCTCACCAAAATCTTTTGTCAATCCGCGGAAGATGGTGCCGCCGGGATCTTATATTGTTCTTCCTCACCACGCGTGGAAAGTGGTAAATTTTACGGTCCATCAAAAGGAATGCGGGCTAAAGGTTTTCCGGAATCGCACGAGCCGAAAGCCAAGCCTATTACGGAGGAGATGATGGATAAGTTTTGGAAGAAGCACGAAGAGTGCGTTGGCGTTCGATTCGAGATATAGTGACCAGTATAGTTTCGGTATTAATAACAGTTATGTTCCTGCACGCATTTAACCATATGAACAACCACTCGAAAAAGGGGAAGGAAAGTAAGTCTTCACAAAAAAATAAAATGCGCAGATACATTTCAACAACTCTTTTGCGCCCTTACGCTGCACAGCAGCAGCGTAAGCGACAAACGTTTTTGACGACACATGCATCATCATCATCATCATTCTTTTTTACGCGGCACAAGTCATCAGTTGTAGCCCCGAGTGTGGCACCTTCCTCCTACGACACAAACACGAACGAAGATGATGGGATGTTCAAGAAAATGCTTAAACGAGACGACTTTTTCGCTCTTCCCGATTTCGTCGCGAAGTGTAACGACAACAACACCCAAATAAACGTTCAAAAGGTGGTGAAATCATTACGAGAGAACTCTATTAGACATCCGAGAGATTTACTTCGTTTGAGCAAAGAAGATTTACTCGAAACTGTTGGGGTGGATAAAAAAGATTTAGCGAGAGCATTGAGAGAGAAGTTGGGAGTCTGGACCGAGGAGGAGGAGAAAGAAATGCAAAGAGAAGAGAGGAAGAAGATGAGAGAAGAGAGGAGAATGCGAAAAGAAAAGGAGAGGAGAGAAGAGGAGGAGAAGGTAGCAGCGGCAGCAATGAGAGAGAAAGTCATTCGGGAAAAGAAAAGAACGAGACAAGCTGAACAGCAACGACGAAAAGAAGAAGCGGTATTGAAGGTGCCCATATTAGAGGAAAAGAAGGACGATTTAACTATAGAGAAAATAAAGGAAGAAGAGGAAGTAGTATCATCAACCTCATTACCATTACAATCGCCGGTGAAAAAACGAACTTTGAAACGAATGAAACGAAGAATGCGTACGGGATTGATATGCGACGGCGTTCGAGTAACGCAAAGAAACTCGCAGCTGGAAAACTATCGTCTGAGCTTTTCTGATCTCCCAGACTCACTACAAAAAGAACTCACGAAAATGAAAACGTTCCTCACTCGACGACGGCTTGGGCCTCAGGAAGCACCGATTGCAAACGTTACGGCGAATAAATACGAAGAGCATATACGAGGCATCTGCGGCTGGCTCATAAAAGAGAAAGAATACAAAGTGAAAGATTTGAAATCGCTCTCGGTGCTTTTTCCAAGCATGAAAGCAAACGCTGCGGACTTGACGTTCGATTACTTGCAATATCTCACCGTGGAAAGAGGTATCTCGGCAAACTATGAATTGCTAATCACGAGAAGTTGCATAGCTGCGGCAAAGTTTATGTACGGCGCGAAATCGAAATTTCAACCCGGTGAAGACGCTTTACCTTATCAAGACATTCCTCTCATTAAAGAGCTGCGAAGACTCGCCAAAGACGCAAAAAGCAGAGCATCCAAATCTCCTCTCATGTCGAATGAGAAGTTGAAATGGCTCGATTGGGGGGATTACCTCCAAGTCTGCGACATATTAAAAGATGAAATGGCGCTGAATTACGCCACGAGCCATAAGAGATCTCATAGTTCGATTGCATGGAGCATGCAAAGATACTTGATTTTTGCCATTTTGTCGTGCGTTCCCGATCGTCAGCGCACTTTGAGAGAGTTACGTATCGGGAAGACTTTGATTCGAGACGAGAATGAGGACGGAAAAGAGGCGAGATGGATAATCAAACACGGACCAAACGACTACAAAACAGGGAAAGACTACGGCGTTCGTCCACCGTTGGTGATTGCTCCGGATTTGTACCCGCACTTGGAAAATTTTGTGGATAACTATCGGCAGCACTTGAATCCACAGCATGACTTTTTATTTTCGAGAAAGAACGGGCAACCGTTAAACGATGCTAGTATTTATAGACTGTTTACATCTACGTCCATGAGACTAACGGGAAAACGAACGAATCCGCACTTGGTTCGTGATATGATTGTGACGCACTTGAGAAGAACAAACGCCAGCGAAAAAGAACTCGAGGCCCTGGCTATTTACATGGGTCACTCGTTAGCCATGCAAAAAGGATCGTACGATCGTCGAACGATATCTGAAAAGGTTGAACCGGCGGTTTCGCTCCTTTCTAGCTTAAATGCGAGCTTTCGTTCGTAAATAGAAAAGATTTTATATATAATAGTTGTTGTTCTAAGTACCAAACTGGTACCCGTAGTATTAAAATAAGAAAACGCATTCAATTTTCGGGCTATTTCCTATTACACACACACACACACACACACATACACACACCAATAAAAAGGAATATCAAAACAGTGGATCGATTCAAGATTGTTTCGCAGCCGCGAGCTCTCTCAACTTCTCCATGTACTTTGTCAAGAACTCCGCCAAATTCTCCACTCTATTCCCGAGTTCAGCCAACGATTTTGGTCCTTCCCTCGCACCTTTCACGTTTTTCTCGATGCACAGTTCACGAATCTCGTCGCACATCTCCGTCACTCCATCCGCGCCAAACGTCGAGGAGGACCCTTTCAATTTGTGCAAAGTCCCGCGAATGTCATCATAATTGACTTCTTCATCTTTTGCACTAAACTGAGTCTTCAATTCTTCTAACATTGATCGTGCGTCTGCGGTGTACATCTCTATAATTTCCTCAATAAATGCAGGATCGTCTTCGCTTTGCAATCCAAGAAGCTCGGAAAATTGTGATTCATTCAAGAGCTTCGATTTCTCGTCGTACGCCTGCTTCTCTAACATTACTAGTTCGTTTTGTATCATTTCTACGGTTTTCCCTCCTCCTTTTTCTCCTTGCGCTTTAGACGAAGTTTTTCCTGCGTTCATATCTTTTCTTTTCACACCTCCTTCATCTCCTCCTTTATCTCCTAAACCGCTCGTTGACGGTTGGTTTTGTTGTTCGGGGTCGGGCGTTGGTTCCTTCGATTTCGATTTTCTCGATGGCGACTTTTTCGGTCCCATTTCGAATATATAAATGTATATATCAACCTCTCTCTCTCTCCGTTTCTTTTTTTCTCTCTCTTTCTCTCTTTCTATTAAACGGACGATCGATCCCTGCGATTTCCGCGCGCGCAACTTTTCGCGCGCAAAAATAGCCGTGGAAAGAAGTGGTGCGCGACGACGGTTCGCGAAGAAAGGCGGCTTGAAGTAATCGAGAAATGCAGAGATACGTATCGAAAATTATATAGGGGAAATCAAATATTTTCGAAAAAAAAATCATTAGGGTTTAAGAGCCTGTTAAAAGAGACCCAAGAAGGGAAAAGATCCCATCATCCCAGAGCAAAAAAATTGCTCGACTTTCGTCGGCTCCTTCTTCTTGGAAAGGAAAAGAGCCCCGCTCTCCAAAAACCGACTCCAAAAAGAAAAAATTGCTTTCTTTCACAAAACCGCCACTTTTTAAAGACACGTTTAAAACACCGCGCAAAAACACCCCCACTTGGATACAATGTCTCAAAAATCAGAGCAACCGCCAAAGGCGGAGGGAGCGTCCGTGCCGAACGCGCACAAGCACATCGATTATTCGGTACGCTTTTTTGCTCGTCATTTTTCGTGCGCGTTCGAACGACGACGAACCCATTTTTGAACTCTTTTTGAATTCCTTCGGTCTCCTTCGCGTATTTTTCTTTCTTTCTCTCGGAGGAAACAAGCTCGCTGTCGCGACGGCGTTCTTCTTCCTCGCGCGCGATGGTAGCGGCTCAAACGTGGAACGCGTTTCTTCTTCTGTGAATCTTACGACGCTCGCACCGGGGGTGAAAACGTGCATCGAGCGCGCAACCGAAACGAAAGAAGAAGAAGAAGAAAGAAGAAGAAAGAAGGAAGGAGACGCTCGCTTCTTTTTTTTCTTCTTGGAACTGTCCTACACAGTGCCTGCTGACTCTTTCGCTCTCGTTATATGTATTTAAAAAAACGCGCAGTTTTTGACGAAACAAACCGCAAGATCCCACACTTTACACGAGTTGTGCAAAGCGCTCGATGCGAGCGAAGCTGGGGTGAAGAACGCGATGTCTCGACGAAAAATTGAGAAGTGTAAGGACTACGTTAAAAAAGAAAACGGTACATGGGAACACGTCCCTGTCGGACCTGAGCACCACCCAAAAAAGAAAGCCAAAGCGGAAGCAAAGACGGAACCAGAGGTTGATACTATCATCGGTATCGCGTATCCAGAAACTGGACGCAAAGAATATTTGGTTCGCTGGGCTGGTTTTAAGGACACAGAGTTGACGTGGGAAAAACCAGAAGACTTGTCGACAGACATTGCGAAGAAGGCGATTGGTGAATTCGAAGCCGAACATGGGATAAATTGATAAGTTTAGTTCATAAAAGCAAGAGGAGGCACTCAGAGAGACAAAGATACGAGATTTCGAGAGAAACACACACACACACACACACACACACACACATATTATTGTTTTTTTTAATATGAGATACTTTTACAGACAACTATCTATATGTTCTGATCGAATTTACGGTGCCTACCCAACGGTGGTGGCGCCGAGTCGGAGATGTGCCCTTGAAATCTTGGCAGGACATTAGACGTGAATCGCCCTCCTACTCTTCCTGCCGAGAAATTCCCGCCGCCGCCTCCGTTGGTATATGTACCACCAACGCTACCCATTCTACTCATACTATTATTTCTATTATTTCCATTGCTACCCATTCCGCCCCAGCCACCTCCACCTATAACGCCTAGATGCGAAGATGAATACCGCGACCCAACTCCTCCTGAAAGTCTTGAATTTGGACACTCTCGCGCTAAATGTGGACCACCACAATTGAAACACTCGAAAACGCCTGGTGACCTTCGAAAATTCGAGTTTCTACACGTACTTTCCACGTGACCTTCGCCACCGCATTTCACGCAACTTAGTTTTCCGGGAGGTTGCGAATCTTGCGGCGCGCAACACAAGTGCCCAAACTCTCCGCACACGTAACACTGCATTTGCTTCAAATCAGCCTCTGAAAACGTAAACGTGCACTTTTCTACGACGTGCCCAGACCTCCCACATCTCAAGCAACACAATGACTGCTGCTCTCTTCCAATTCCTCTCCTCTCTTGGCAATCTCTCGATCGATGACCCGGTGTCAAACAGTTGAAGCACAAACCTTTCGGGCAGTCTCTCGCTTGGTGGTCAAAGTCACCACACAAGTGACATGGCTTTTGCTTCGGCGGTAACGTGCACTCAAACTCGCGGTGACCACCTTTACCGCACCGAAAACATCGCATGGCGGCCGCTTCAAAATCGTCGTCGAAGTATCTTGGCAGGCGTAAAATCTCGCGAACGGTGGTGTTTTCGCCTTCGTGTTCCACGTCCACCTCCCGAGGAGGCGTCAATTCCTTTTCCTTTTCTTTCTTCTTCTTTTGTTGTACATCTTCCTTCCTTTCCTCTTTTTCTCCTTCTCTTACGACGATTTCTTCTTCTTTTTCTGTCTCGTACTTCTCCGTTACCTTTGCTTCCACTCTGCGTTGCTTTCTGTTCGTTATTTTCGTCGGCGCCTTTCGTTCCTTTCTCTTCTTCGCGGGCATTTTCGTCGTCGTCTCCTTTCGATCGTTAAAGGGAAGGGGAAGAGGAACGAAAGCGACGGGGGAAGAAGAAGAAGAAGAAGAAGAAGAAGAAGGAGAAGGAGAAGAAGAAGAAGAA